>OX465267.1:1921579-2144130 GCA_949987775.1 Aproaerema taeniolella | reverse complement strand
TTGTCGCCTCCTCCCGGCTTACCTATAGGAGCGAGTTCTTACTTTTTTGTGACACACCTCTTAAGGCGACTACAGCACCTAAATTACGATTTTATGATGCGTAGATAAGCATGACGCACTGCATTGAATCGAAGAAAAAAAAAACTTACTACGGTAATATTCAGGACATAAACTAGATAAGTAGTTTGCTGAAAACATGTTTCAGCACTTTTGGTTCGATAGAAAAAGCTCACAAAGTCACCTCTAAATACCCAATATTTGTATCTTTTATGCTGTAAAAACCATAGTAAAATGCATATAGGAACTTGAATTTGCTATCAAAATGTTCGTGATTGAACAATGTCGATAAGTAGTTACCGCATTTTTCGATTTAAGCTGTCAGCTTTCCATAAATCTCATTTTTCTAAGTTTCGAACATGTTTTTACGTACGCTTTCATAGTCCGTAAACTTCGTGTATCGACACTGTTCGCACTGCCGGCCCAGGCCTGTTGAGAGACGGAGATGGCACTATTCCTATGTGTGCTGCCTTTATCGGGTGATGTAGTCGCCTTAAAATAAACATGTTGTATCACCCCGACATTCGATTGCTTATAACTTTTAAACAGCTGAACCAATTTGATCAAATATAGGTAAGAACATTTCAATTACGCCAGCTTTCAAACGAAAAATCTGCATCGAAATAGGTCCATTCGTTTAGGAGCTACGATACCACAGACAGGCACACAGATACACAGACATACATATACACAGACACACAGATAAAAAATACACACTTCAAACTCGTAAGGGGGCGTCCATTAATTACGTGAGGCGTTTTGGGGGGGGAGGGGGTCGGGCCGGATCTCACTCAATCTCACGTGGGGGAGAGGGGGAGTCTCTACAAATATCACGTAATATTTTCCCCCAAAAGAAATAGTGTTAAATTGTGGGAAAGCTAAGTTAAACCAACAAAACCATGTTGTTCCAGTAGCCACTCTTGAGTTCCCGTGGACTAAATTAGAACAAATTAAAAAAAAAAAAATTGGTAAATCATAGCTGTTTTTTATTGTTCGATTATTAAAAGTTAAAAAATAATTAGGCAAATTATGTAAGTTTTCTAAATAAATTACCAATTAACGTATTTACACCAGAACTAAGCATTTTCATAAAACTCACGTGAGATAAAAGGGGGAGGGGGGGTGTCGAGCCAAATCTCACGATATCTCACCAGACGGGGTGCGGGGGTCGAAAAATCGCCAAAAATACCTCACGTAATTAATGGACGCCCCCTAACACCCTTCTTTTTTTTCGGGGGTTTAAAACCTTGCCCAGGTAACACAGATAGTAGCGAGTTCTTATTTTTTATTTATTTAATAGACTACAATAAAATGAGCCCTGTAAGACATTATAGCAGAGGTTCCTAAACTGTGCGCCGCGGCAGGCGGCCGGCGTCCTGGTGCGCCGTACAAAGTACAGAGGGGGGCGCCGTGAGACGATCATCTTTATCATACTCTTCAAACCTTACGTATTGACGGATACATAATAATTTTCCACGTTAAAAACGTATGAGTCACCGACTTCAATCCTAACAGTTCGCACAAAGTAGATATCTAGTATTTTTTGTGGACTACAATGCTTATTAGCAGATAACTACAAGCAGAAATGTCATTCATTTATTTAGATGATGTTCTAGTTTGTAGTATTTTTTGTTTTTGTTGTTTTTTTTTTAAAGCGCTGAATTATTTTTGATAAAATTTATATGGGACCTCTTCAGGAGTATACTCTTTTTCGAACAAATAAAGAATTATTCAAATCGGTTTATAATTGCCGGAGTAATCGCGTAACAAATATACAAAAAAAAAATACAGTCGAATTGAGAACCTCCTCCTTTTTTGAAGTCGGTTGAAAATAAACATTGCCACGCTGTGAAAAAAAGTGTAGAAATCACCAAGTACACCCATCACATTGACTAGGTAGCTACTGTATTTTAGTTTTTCTTAACTTTCTCTATAATGGTTGTTTTAATTTAGTATTCTAATAAATACAAAATTTAAAAAACTCAGCTTCATATTGTTAATGTTTTAATTGGTGTGCCGTTCTATCAAACTCGTATCTTTGTATTGTACAGTCAAGAGCAGGTCACGCTTTACACTACCAGTTTAAGCTGTGCTCTGATTTATACTACGCGCCATACGATGCAGGGCCGGTCCAAAGTCCAAAGTGTCAAGCTTGACATGCTCTTGAGTGTACCTACCTATTTCTTTCAACTGGTAGTTTAGGGCGTAAACGCCCTAAAGGGCGCCAAAATTCTGAACTTGTAAGTTCGCTGCGGACTGAAAAAGATTGGGAACCCCTGCATTATAGCTTAGCATAACATATCTTGGGTGACTTAATTAGTAAAACTTTAGGGGGTAATCTTTTCAGGTATACCCTCAACTTTACAATCCTTGTTCATCTTCCAAATGGTGTAGTTGAGGTATGTGGCGAACCCAATCCAGCCCAAGTATGGCACCATACAGAACAGTGTTGTTCTATTAATTGTTGCAAAACTTATGGTGCATGCTGTGGCTGCTACGTCAAGGGCGACCATATGGCCTAATGCCTGAAAAAAAAACACAATTTTACAATTACTAGCTTGTGATGGTAATAAGCTAGACTTGTAATCTGAAGGTCGTGGTTTCAAATCCTGGTGCGGGCCTGTACCACTAAATTCGTCTTTTCGGATTTATGTACAGATTTATAACTATCACTTGCTCAACGGTGAAGGAAAACATCCAAGAAAATTATCGAAAGACGAGCGATCTACCAACCCGCATTGGGCCAGCGTGGTGGACGATGGCCTAAATCTCCTTCGTGTTTCCGGGAGGCCCGTGCCTCTCGGTGGGGACGTATATGGGCTGCAAAAAAAAATGACTAGCTTTCCGCCCGCGACCCCGTGCCCAGCTGTAATCTATCGTCCCAAGCTCTAATCTATCTCTGTTCCTAATTTCATCTAAATCGGTGAGTCTTTTTTATTTATTTTTTAACCGGCTTCAAAAAAAGAAGGAGGTTCTCAATTCGGGTGAATTTTTTTTAATTATCTATTCACTCACGCCTAGAATCCCTTTTCGGGGTACGCCGAGCGTCATAATGTGGTTCTAGAACCACTTGAAGCCACATATGACAATCATTCTGTAACCCTCAGAATGATTGTCATATGTGTTAGATGGAACATGAGAATAGTGGATTAGGCCTTTCCATCACAGCAAAACCCTCGCGTCTCACTTACTACCTTCTGGTATGCCTGTGAGCAGCTGGCACATTCTAAGTTTTTCTTTCACTCCCAGTCCAGCGTGGAAGAGAAGTGAGTCTACTAGCGCTTTAATGGGGTGGTTATATTCACGACCACCAATCACCTAGCGAGGATCAAGCTATAAAAGGTTATTTACCAGTCCTATCTTGTGCCACCAAAAGAATACAGGCGTCCAAGTCCAATTAAGTACCAACTGACCTCCGTATAACGCGAGGGGTAACACAGCTCTCTCTGAAAAAGAAGGAAAGGTAAAATAAACATATATTTATTATTTAATACAGGAAAGATTCAGGAAAATTATGTAGCCTATGTTACTCAAGGATAATGTAGCAATCTAATGGTGAAATAATTTTCCAAATCGGTCCAGTAGTTTCGGAGCCTATTCAATGCAAACAAAGAAACAATCAAATCTTTCCCCTTTATAATATTAGTTTATACTAGCTTCCCGCCCGGGACTTCGTTCCCGTGGGAATTTCGGGAATTAATTTTACACCTAAACCTTCCTCTTTAATCCGTTCATTCGTGAAAACCGTTTGCAAATCTGTCTAGTAGCAACGGGGAGTTTGTTTAAAGGCTTTCATTTTGTTACAGGGCTTGACCCCGAAATAAAATTTAACACGTTCGCTGCGTTATGAGATCGAAAAGGCCGCAAGCGTGACTTCTCGCTGGTGCGGCAGTCAAAATCGCGCTCTTTCACTCTGTGCGGGGGTGTCAATTTCAACATTTCTATGAGTAGAACAAAGACAAATATATATAATTGATTCTTTTATGAAGCTTAGCCTAACGGCACAATAAATACGTTATGAGGTTGAATAGGTCTCAGACACACTGAATAGAATTTATTTCTTTCTAGTGCGGAGTGAGGCCTAATCTGTCTCACGAATTGCAGGCCTCATAGCCGCACAGAGTGTAACGCGGGCGGCGCGGGCGCCACGCGTCCTGGCTTAGTGTTGTGACACATTTTGATACGCAAACAGGTAGCCAGTCACTCGCGTTTTTTTTGCGATTGAGGAGTACTTAAGAATAGTTTGTTTATTATGGATAAGGATCGATCTAGTCGCAAGCGTTCCAGAAAGAAGCTTAAATATTTTGATTCTGATTCTTCTAGTGGAGCGCATGAGGAAAAACAATTAAACTATAGAAAAATCTTACGAAGCATTATTCCGAGAAATTCTCCAACGAAAAAGGTAAACATTTTGAAAAATGTTTAAATTTTTTCCATTAGTCCAAGTACTGGTAAACAATATAGTTTCCTCGATAATACAGAAGTACTAAATCCGGAAGTTTCAAGCAACTCAATTTTGTTCACACCAACTCAAAAAAAAAAGCGTGTCGGGCCACGCGTATTGTATGGTTCCGTGACAGCATGGTTGAAATATGCAGCTGGCTTCTCAATTCTACGAGTATATTGTCATAGTCGATGTTAAAATCCCCAAATACTATAGTATTAAAATGGAATGTATTAAAGAGTTTGTAGTTTCAGAAATAAGTGTTGTTTTGGCCTAATTACAACAGAATCTAAGTCTATTTTAATAAAAAACATTTTAATTAATCTTTTAAGCTGCAAAAAAACAAAAAAAATATTACTTTTCGTGTCAAGTATGACAAATCTTTTTGTTAAGTCTGTTTTAATGAAAAAACATCTTGTTTAATCTTATAATAAATAAAAAACACTTTTTGTGTCTAGTTCCTTAATTCTATTGATTTAGTCTGTTTTAAGAAAAAAAACATTTTGTTTAATAGTTTTGAATAAATGTTTTTTTTTATCGACACCACACTTCTCTTTTATTCCCATCCCTAGTCGAGACACAAATCGAACTTTCTTTCAGTGCGATCTGAGGCAGAACAGATGTCATATATATTTTGTTCAATTATTCAATAACGAAATGTCGAATCTGCGGGCGAAGCCAGATTCAAGTTTAGCAACTATTTAAGTTTATTATGGTAGAGTTTCAAGTAGTTATTGTAACAATTGGGCTATATATAGGTGTTTTTTACAAAATATATTTTGTGAGGCCTAAGAGGTCTCAAACGCACTGAAAAAATGTTCGAGTTTGCCTCGAAATGGCCTCATACGCACTGGCTGAAAGTCCATGAGAAATGGCGCCGCAGTTAACGTGTTAAATAATGCGATAACTCAAAAACTACTATACAGATTTTGAAACGGCTCTCACTAATAAACGGAGTGGTTTCAGTAGTTTTGACACAATCAGACATCTTTTTGCTTAACAGCAAAATCTTCTAGGCAACCTTATCATCCCTCCGACTGCGGTAAGTTTGAACGAGTTTACCAAAGATAAACCAGTCAGGTTTCCTTTGTTTCAGCCTAGAATACAATGGTGAAGTAAGCTGTTTAGCTTTGGTAAACACGTTCAAACTTCCCGCAATCGGGGGCATGTTTCATGCATGATCATTTGTTACAGGGATTTGCCAGGAAGGACTTTGACCCCGAAATATTATTCAACCGGGATTTCTCCCAGTGTACTCAACTTACAATACAAATAATTTTCCACGTCAAAAACGTAAGAGTCACCGACTTCAATCCCAAAAATTGTTAAAAGTAAATATCTATTGACGATAATAGGGCTTTAAAATTCTTTATATTGAATAATACTAGTCGGAGAGACAATTCCCTCAATTTCTTCAGGATTCCACCATCAGATCCTGGTTTTCTTACCATGGGACTACCCTTGGGATACTCCCTTTCCAAAAAAAAATAAATAATCAAAATCGATTCATAAACGACGAAGTTATCCGCGGACATACATAAAAAAATAAAATATATATACATATACGGTCGAATTGAGAAACCTCCTCCTTTTTTGAAGTCGGTTAATAATTAAAACGACCTACCTGTAAAACCCCCACAATCCTTATAAATCATATACGAAGCATAACCCATGCTGGTGTAAAGAACAGTCCACATGGGCCCAAAAACCCAGTTCGGTGGGTTCCAACTGGGTTTTTTAATGGTTTGATACCAGGCCTTGCCTTCTGGGTTCTTGACCTGCCCAATCATTGTTAATGTGCTGGCCCAACCCCCAGCGTTGGGCAAAATAAGGGATCCAACTAATGTCCAGTCCGGCATTTTGGAATGTGGCTGGAATTATAATGTTGGTATTGAGATCGGAGTAAGGGACAGATTAACAAATACTTAGCTTACAACTTAATACCACCCCTTCTCTTTCCGAGGGTGTCGTAAGAGGCGACTAATGAAACACAAATGAGACCTGCCTCTTATTTAAAAAAAAACAATAATAAAAGCATTTTTTTATTTATTAATGAAGGGTTCGCTCTTGACCACAATCTAGCCCAAGGGCAAAGATGCGGTCGAGGATGTAGCAAGCTCATCCAGAAGGAGCCTATTCACTCGAACTTGAAAGAGATTCGGGTTATATGAACTCGGAAATACAGACGCAGGCAGGGAATTCCATTCCCTAGCAGTGCGCAATACGAAAGATGATGAAAAGCGCTCAGTGCGAATCCGTGGGATATCAACAAGATAGGGATGGTACCCCGCGGTGCGTCTAGACGTCCGATAGAAGAATGGGGCAGCTCCTGAGCACACTCCCCGAAGTACATCTTATAAAAAATACATAGGCAAGCTACTTTGCGTCTATGAGCTAGGGTTTGGAGCTTATCTTTTACTAGCTTCCTGTCACCGATGAGTCTCCTGGCTCTGCATTAAACAATAAAACCAGTAATGTACAATGCATTCTGACGGCGGACCGCGCGCTGTTTCTCGGTACATTGCGTAGTAGGTTCACAAACAACAAAAAACTCTTACACTTGTCGTTGACAATAAGTTTCCTTAAAAAGAACCGACATAAATACCTCAAAACTGATAAAATATATCTACTTTATTTTGCTTCCACAATTATAAAGGGTTTTTAAAATTGTGAAAGCAAAATTCTTCCGCAGTTCGAGTACTATGGTGACAGCGCGCGTAATACGAAGCGGTCCTATGTCAAAATGTCAACAATGACAACGCCAGCGGGAGTGCAAGCCTTTGCGCGAGGCCCTTGCGCAATCAAAGTGAAGTTTCAGCGTCAGCCGGCTGCAGGAGGGGAGGCGGCGGCCATGCGCTAGCGTTCGGGGCCCGCGTTGGACGTTCACGTGTGTAATTTTAGAATTATACATAACACTTACGAGTAATCCTGTGTTACTTTCTGTATTCTGTAAATTAAAGTCTACTTAATACAAAGCTATAGGTATTTTTCACTTTGGTTCTTGAAAAAAGTTGTAAAATCTTTTTTTTAAATTTTGGCGACAACGAGCGCCCTTTTATTTTCGGTAACTTAATTTTAAATAAAATAGTGGAGATAATGCTGATAACAAGTGAGCATTTTTAGGGGTCCGTACCCAAAGAGCAAAATGGGACCCTATTACTAAGACTCCGCTGTCCGTCCGTCCGTTTGTCTGTCCGGCTGTCACCAGGCTATAAGTATCTCATGAACATAGTTAGGCAGTTGAAATTTTCACAGATGATGTATATCTGTTGCCACTACAAATACTCAAAAACAGAATAAAATAAATATTTAAGGGGGCTCCCATACAACAAACGTGATTTTTTTGCTCGTTTTTATAAATAATGGTACAGAACCCTTCGTGTGCGAGTCCGACTTGCACTTGGCCGGTTTTTTAATGATAATGAGTTTTTATCAGTCTACAATGAATTCATTATCGACTTTTTTAAGTTTTGTCTTTATCAAGAATTGACTTCGTGCTGATTCATTGTCATTGTCACTTCGGACGGTTTTCGTGGTTCAATTCAGTGAAAGTGATACGAGTCAAAATGGACATCAAGTAAGTAACAAAATCTTAGTACTTACTTTCAAATAAAACATGTTTAATGTGGGAATCATGATTAACCACATAGGTACCTAATATGTATAAATTCAAGTTTCAACTCATCCGAACTCATATTCCTCCTCCATTGCTTGCAAAATCAAAACTCTTTATTGTCGTCGCGGGTTTTACAAGGTAAGTATAAGATAAGTATCCAACACAAACTCTGTTAGGTTAGGGCACTACAATTTTTTTCTCCGTTAGGGCACTACACTTTGACCGTTTTCGTAGTGCAACTGTTTAACCTGATGTAGGTACTGTTGTGTGTACTTGCGTACATTGTTAACGGAAGGCGTAGGTAAATCAAACGCAACAATGTACAGAGGGCCGCACATCAGGTTACCACACGCGTGCACTCTGTGTTGTTACGATAAGAACCGTTTTGCAATGAAAATAGTGCAGATAAGATAAGGCTTGCGTGCGCTGTAAAGGGGTTAAAGATATCTGATCATTTAAATCCATAGGGGCATAGGTGTTCAATACATTAAATAAAGAACGAAATAGGTAGGTATAGGTACCTACGTATGTTTACAGGTAGGTAAATATATATTTGTATTTGTACTCGTGACAATAAATGGAGGTCGAAGTTCAACCGGTGAAGTATTCACTTAATTACTCACCTTTTGAAAAACGTCTTTAGAAAGTAGAAAAATAAAATAAATACGAAAACAATTTTAATGATAAACTTATTTCTTTAGTTTAAGCGTTAAATTATGACAACAAACAAACAACAATATGTTATTTTGTGCGATGTTATGAAATTGTATAATATTTCTTGTCTCTGTTTTTCGCATACAAATCACTATTCGACATCCTTGTTACTTGCTGTCATAGTTAATGACGACGTTCCAATCTACGATATTTTAATTACGTTATTTTGTTACCTCATTAAGAGTTCATATAACTTAGTCATGGCAGAAAGTAAATGTAAATACACTTTGTATAATCAAACTTTTCTGAGCAAGTGTAATTCTTCGAATTTTTAAGGACAGACATCGTTTTGTGAAAAACCTTTTGAAATAAATTCAGCGAAATTTTTTACGTAAAATGGATAAAAACGAAATCTGACATATGTCATTTCTTTATAATATGTATAATAGTAACAAATTGAAAAGGTCATGTTTTCTTTGTCTTTTCGTAGTAAATTCGTGTACATTTTTTTATTGTCTTATACGTATACAGCAAAATTCTACCTGATTTACACCTGATTTTGATTCACATTTTCTCAAGAGTTTTTGCGTTTATCACCCGCTTTTACTAGTCAATCGGTTTCTACAGGCATTGAAAAGTAAGTACAGATCGTTATTACGTTACCTTTGACTGTTGCGACCCGGTTTTATTCTGTTTACCGGCAAGCTATTTTTAGAAAGGTAGAGGTAAGTAAACAATTGCTCAAGATAGTCTTAAAAATCATATGAATATTTAATTAGCGCTTCGGTACTAACCGTTGTTAGTCATCGACAGTTTCTGGTGTATTGCAGAATTTCCAGGCTGCCTATAAAAACTACTACACTAGGATCTGAGTAAGTTGGTACTATAAATAGAAACATGATCAACTCTAAGCGTAGACTTAGATAAAGTAAAATTAATGATCTTTATCTATTAAAAGATAAAGGCTATCGACTTGTGAACTATCTAAGACTTCGCTACATGTTATATCATGTGTTAGTTTGCTGTCAGAAGTGTCTGGGAATAGTTGGAAAAGTGTAAAAAAAAATGGAAGGCTCAGGACAAAATTTTGAAGTTGCGGGTGACAGTGGTGTGAAGTGAGAATTTTTTATTTCTTATTATTTACTTTGTGTCATAAACAGTCATCGTCATCATTTATAAGTTTAACTATGACATCATTGTTTTTTTAAACAGTTTCTGGTTTTTAAAAACAATATTATTCCATTTAAGGTAGGCACTATTTGACTGGAAAAGTGGGGGCTTATATTATTCAAAAATATCTAGCACTGGGTTTAATTTTTATAATAATTATTGAGTATAAATAATCATGATTATTTTGCATAAAAATTAAAACACATAAAAAAAACCTAGTTTAGTTCTTGACAAAGTTATTTGAAATTAAATGAAGTTAAGTTTAGTTTTGCTCTTTCTTTTATGTGAAATGGAACAAGAGAGATGAGTATGATGGACAATTACCATGCAATAGAATTGAAGCCATAGTTATTTTAAGAACTTTAAGAAGACCATTTGTTAATGAAAAACAATGAATTCCTTAAATATATCCTTGATGATTTCTTATGTCAAGTTAAAAAAATCACAAATAATTTTTTACATTAATTTTGTCTCAATTAATATAAGTAGGCGGCTTTATTGCATAACAGCACTTTCTTTCAGGCAACCAATGTTCATTTGTTAACCGTCCCCATTTTTTAAAGGTTACACGACAGCACATCAGGCTATACATTTTGACCTTGACGTCGCCCTTATCTCGCTCGAAATAACGGCTTTCATAGTGCAAATTGGAAACCTGACGTGCTGGTGTGTGTACCAAAAAATGAAACATAGCTGATGTTTTCTTTGTTAAGAACTGTTAATAGGTATTTTTCACTATGACTTCCAGACTTTTGGTCTAAAATTCACAATTTTCTTCTGCTCAGTTAGGTATTGTGCAAAATTTTTCTAGCGCATAATGCATAAAATATTAACAATTCACCTCACTCCTCCACAGAGATCTCGTGATGACAAACTTTGGTGTCATTGGCTCAATTATCTTGCCCAACGTTGGCGGTTGGGCTAACGGCATCTACTTCGCCGGCCAGGTGCGCAAAGAAGGCGGAAAAGCGTGGTACGACTCCTTGAAGAAGGCTCCATGGAACCCTCCAAAGTGGGTGTTTGGGCCAGCCTGGACCGTCTTGTACAGCAGCATTGGATATGCTTCGTACCTCGTTTGGGAGGAGTGTGACGGGTTCACAGGTATGTTTATGGCTTTTATTTTTATTTGAAAAGTAATTTTAATATTGAGTTGCGCGATCTCATATCCCTATCCTTACTTATTAATCGCGAAAGTTTGTATGTACGGGCAGGTAATGGGTGTTTGTTACTATGTCACACTGAAACGGCTGGACAAAGGGCTTTGCTGAAAATGTAAGGGCCACTGGTGCCTTTTTTTTTATTGCACACTAACGCCACCTTGTTAGACGTGTAGAGTACTTCCATACAAACAATAGTTACTATTGCAGCTCAGCTCTAAAGTACATCCGACTCGAGTTACACGCCATTATCTATAACGCGTATTTAATAGGAAAACTGATAGTATGAGATACGGAAGACAGAATGAAGGCCTAAAAAGCATTAATATCTTCAGTTTTGTTGATAAAATACTCGTAACGTTGCTATAGTGAAGTGAGACTTCATGTCGCACTATGCTACTAATATCAATGTGACGTAACTTGAGTCCGGATAGTGTGTAAACTATAAAATAGACAGGATTAAGACGTAAGAAGCACTAATGTCTTCAGTTTTGTTAATAAAATACTCGTAACATTGCCACGGTGAAGTGAGACCTCATGTCGCACTATGCAATGCCACTAACGCCAACGTGACTTAACTTGAGTCCGTATTGTGTGTAAACTATAAAATAGACAGGATTAAGGCGTTAGAAGCACTAATATCTTCAGTTTTGTTAATAAAATACTCTTAGCAATGTTATGGTGAAGTGAGACTTCATATCGCACTATGCTACTATTGTCAAAGTGAAGTAACTTGAGTCCGGATAGTGTGTAAACTATAAAAAGACAGAATTAAGGCGAAAAAAGCACTAATATCTTCAGTTTTGTTAATAAAATACTAGTAACATTGCCATAGTGTTGTGTAACTTCATGTCGCACTATGCCACTTACGCCAACGTGACGTAACATGAGTCTAATAGAGTTTGTACTATGAAATAAATACATAGTATAAGACCGTTAAAAGTAGCTCATACTCTCAGTTTTCCTATTAAATACGCGTTATAGATAATGGCGTATAACTCGAGTCGGATGTACTTTAGAGCTGAGCTGCAATAGTAACTATTGTTTGTATGGAAGTACTGTACACGTCTATCAAGGTGGCGTTAGTGTGCAATCAAAAAAAAAGGCACCAAAAATAGGCATTGCCCTTTTGATAAAAATTGGTATGGAGGTATCTGACACCCTGGATTAACACATATTCTACATAATTTTCCTAAATTCCCTCGGTAACGAAGTCCCGGGCGGAAAGCTAGTTTACATAAATAAGTGAATTTTTATTGTTTACATTTTTCTTGTAACTATACATATATCAATCCTCATAAAAATCAAAACATTTGCGTTTTGGTGCTCATAATTATAAAATAGCTTTAAGAAAGATGACTTTAATATTTTAGACCATTAGACTTTCGACGGTTTCCTTCAGGATAATTCCAAAAAGTGAAATAACTTGTTTAATCACTTAGGAAAGTTCTACAAGAATTTAAGGTGTGATATAATGACAAGTTTACGTAATACTGTTTTCGCACTATCTGATAGCGATGTTAGCATCTTATCTCAATGATTCATGAGTCGTTTTAAGCAGAACATGTCATTTTGATATTTTTTGATACTTAAACGTGTCTATTTTTCAAGTTTTTTTTTATAAACTGCATATTCTATACTAATATTATAAAGAGGAAAAATTTGATTGTTTGTTTGTTTGCATTGAATAGGCTCCGTAACTTAATGGTCTGATTTGAAAAAAAATTTCACCATTAGAATGCTACATTATCGCCGAGTAACATAGGCTACATAATTTTCCCGAATTCCTACGGGAACGGAGTCCCGAGCGGGATGCTAGTGTATTATAAATTAAGCACTGCGGGAGCATAGCTCTGTATTTCGGACTCGATCTGCTAATTTCAAGCCAAGTATACTACGCTCCATCGCATGTTGGCAAATTCGAGATTTGCCAACGTGCAATGGATTTGAAAGGGCTGGACTCAAAGGCTCAAAGGTCCAGCCTTTGAGCTTATGTCAAAGACCATGTTTGTGCTCCATATACAGGGTCAAAAAGAACCTCCTGGTACTATATTCTAAATCCTGAACCAGTATCACTCAAAGAACACAAAAAAAAGTGTTCTGTATGTGATAATGGTTCAGGATTTTGAATATAGCTAAGAGGTTTTTTTTCACCCTGTATGTGAGGATAGGAAGAATGCACATGTCCATGAGTTTACGTATTAAGGAAATAGGCAAATCACACATAATTGTACTTATTTAATATAATTGTTAATTCCAGAGGATGCCGTGCTTCCCTTGTCGCTGTACGGAGGCCAGTTGTTGCTGAATTGGGCGTGGACACCCATCTTCTTCGGCCTTAAGGACTTTAAATTGGTTAGTGTACTTTACTTCAACATATCCAAAAGCTTGACTTCGTACTTCACTATCAGTTTATGTTAAACAAATAAACATCAGTTAAACAAATGACCACTTATTCACATTTATGAAATTAGTAAACATATTTTTAAGTCAAACTTCGTATTAATCCCTTGCGGGGTAGGCTAAACGTTATTCACAAATAAAAGCAACATGCAAACTCTAACACCGGAGTTGGTCAAATTTGCTACACACTTGGACTATCCCTACACGATAAGCCAAGATTGAAATAGTTGGATTTAAAAATCTGTGTATTCTGTATTTATTTATTGAAATTATTAAAACTTCCTTCAACTTCCACGCTGGACTAGAGTGAAAGAAAAACTTAGAATGTACCAGCTGCCAACTCTTCCCATGCATACTGTTAAAGTCAGTAATAGGGACGCGAGGGTTTTTCTGTATTGTGGGCGAAAGCCCGACAACCTCTCACTACTATATGTACATCATGTTTTATCTTATAACCCTCAGAATTTATGTGTTCCAAAACCACAGATACTCTACCTAACCTGATAGGGATTATAGGCGTGAGCGAATGGATGTACCTAACCTATTCTTAATCGTTGTCCATTTCACGCAAATAAATTATACGTTTCCTCAATTCCAGGCCCTAATAGAAATCTCAGTGCTATCTGGCGCGGCGGCGGCGACAGCGGTATCATTCTACCGCGTCAACCAAACCGCCGGAGCCCTCTTCCTGCCCTACCTCGCCTGGCTGGGGTACGCCACGTCCCTGGCTTACTATATCTGGAAGAACAACCCTCAGGATAAGGACGCCAAGGCAAACTAGAGGTGAGTTTGTTTTTTAATAGTCTAGTTAAAATTAAGGACATGAATCAGCTCACGAAACTGACCTTTCCCAGTGATGATAGGTCAAAATAAATATGAAAAAAAAATCCGTCTCCATACTATTTTTATGACGATCATAACATATAATAGGGATGACGACTACATTTAAAAAATGGCAATCTGTTTAGTCCGTCCGGTAGACCGTCCAAAAATGCGGGACACATATTTTTCACTTGATCAAATTAATAAAAAAATACAAAGATAAAGAGCATCAAAGTTCCGGAGTTGGGGGCTTGTGACGTCACTTCTAAGTAAAAATTGTACCTAGGCGTGACGTCACGCGAAACTTTAACGCACTGTATCGAAAAGAAAAAATACCAGTCCATTTTTTGATAATCTAATTGACGGAACTAAAGTTTTTTAGTCGTCTAGCCTGTTATACTTTGTAAATTTAACGGTATTGCGAAATAAATGTAACTTAACTGAAACTAATCAAGTTCTGTCTATTTTATTCTACTACAACTTGTGCGATCAGGTGATTCTCCTTTGTAAGGGAAGTTTAAATAATTTAAGGTTGATCCGTTGCTACATGAAGCAAGTTGAAAGTTAAAATAAACATTCTTTAACATTTATCTTTATTAATATACATATGAAAGTGCGTTTATTTGGAGTAACGGATCGAAGAGGTTTCTTGGGAAGATAAAATTAGAGGGCTGAACTGAACAGTGACAGTGTAGACCTTCGCCTGTTCTCCTCAGCTGACAAATCACCCCATACAATTCCTAAAACCCATTAAAAAACTAATGAAAATTCGCGTCCTTTGTTACAGACACCAAACCAACAACCACGAAGCGCCTTACATATTAATTTTGTTCTTAAAGTGTTCTTCTTATACAAGTGTTCTTATAGATGTATCCGAAGACTTAAGGCTTTATATTTATTTTTATTACCTAAATCGTATTTTGTCAATCACAAGCTTATATTCGTAGATTTTTAAGGATAACGATATTTATGCAAAATAATATTTGAAGTGTAACTCTAGTTTTTGTCTCCTGTTTTATAGAAAAAAATAGGAAGAATCAATAATAGAATAAGTACAATATTTTTTCACTATTGTTGTAGTTCATTCCACTTGCATTTTATAATTTTTACATATGTATAAAGTATTATTTTATTATCTATAATAATTAAAACAAAATGAACATTATGCTACATATAAGACTTGATTGCACAATATTTTTTTAGTAGATTTTTTCGAATATTTTTGTTCATGTTAACAATAAATAATTAAGTAAAATGTAGCTTTCATTTTTTCTTCAACCTATTTCCATTTCCGTATAAAGCAAGTAATCAAGAAAAATGTTTCTTATAATAATAAACTTGGATAGGTACTTCGTTTTGGTAATCGATTGTCCAATAGTAACTATAGTCAACAAATTATCAGTTTTAGGTAAAATTATGTTTTAGTTTAATTACTTAACGAAAAATGTGGTTCAAAATATCTTTTAGCATAAAATCATTTCAACTATTTTCTTGGTTAATCTAAAGTGTAATTTAGTCTTACATCAATTTATGTCTTGAAGATTAAGGACGAATTTGAAGTAAAACAGAAGTAAAACACTAAAGTCACAACATTTAGTTAATTTTATTTTTTTTATACTTTTCATCATCTCTTTTACTCAGTCTAACATACTTAAATAATGAATATGTCGTGGCCAGATCTTAGAATTGATCAGATTACATTATGATGTGGGCGACGACGTGTGCTATTCATGAAATATTAACATTTCATGAATTGGTTGAACAAAATTATTCAAAGATCTGACCACGACAGATACAATAACATTGGTATTAGGATACTATAGGAGTACCCTATTTCGAAAATGCAAACGCAAATGTACAATTTCTAAAATGCCTAAAATCGAAACGACTAAATTGCACATTTGCGACTCTTCTTTACATGGGAATATTTACAACATAATTTTTGTTTTGTTTATTTTTTTATCACTACGCATACTTACTTTATAATTATGTGAATAGAATACGCGAAACTAGTTTTTATACTGTCAATATCGAAAAATAGAAAACAGAACTATTCTCACATGCACCTTCAAAAAATGCAAAGAAAATTAGAAAAATGTTTTTTGTTTAAATTTTAGAATAAAGTGCCTATAAAAAAACGATATGGTTCATATTCAGTATCTTTTTTTTTCCTACGTAGGTACACAAGTTTAATATAGACTGAAAAACTCTTGGTTTTTTCAACTGTGTTTCTAAGAAAGTCATGAGTATAAAATATCACAAGTATTTAAGTTAGCGTAATGATAAAAATCATAATATCTACGTACGTAAAATATTCGTACTTTACAATACACACTTTACCTAAGCCTAAGGTTACACTAGCTGGCATATTTACCGGAACATTTATTGCAACACGGAATGTGTTGTACATTAGGTCAAAAAAATAAGTTTTGAGTTTAAATAATTTTTTTTTGGTTTTTACTTTTTTGTTTTCCGCTAAATAAGGCATCCAGTGCGTATCGATTACACTACACGATAAAATATGCGACTTTTTCAATTATTATTGAGGATGGTGTAATAGCAGTGGCCAGTTAGTGTTCAAATTTAGTGGTATCGTCCTTTATTTTTTTTCTCTTGTTTACTTTACCCCAGCTGTTGAATGCTAATTTGTTGATCGTTTTAAGGCATAAACGTTCGTTAATTGAAATATGAGGCCGGTTTAGTGTAGTAAGTGTAATCGTTAGTTTACGCGCATTTCCACAGTCTCTAGATCTTATTACTTAGGTACTAATAAAATAGACGTCGACAAAGCTTTTTTCTTAATTTTGACATAACACTTTCCATGCTGGAATTTCTCTGCTCAGCAGTTAAAATGATACTCGAAATACCCTTTCGACCGCAACTTTAAAGTGCGCAACCCATTTTCCACTGTATGTCAATAATAATAACATAGATTTATCGTCATTAGAATAAATACTTGATTTGTAAGTAAACGGGAGTAAGAAAAAAGTTTTTGATATTGGGTCAGCAAAAAAAAAAAGATATGGTCAGCAAAACAGATATAAATAATTGTAAAAAGTTTTTGAATTAAGCTGCTAAAGAATAAAACTAGTTGTAAATAATTATAAAAATAATTATACTTACCTGTAATAAAGCAGGAGGCTAACTAAATATCTTTCAGAAGTTTAATTGGCCTCAGTTTTCGCAAATTAATCATACATTGCTTACACAAAAATGTAGATATAAACCAAATACAGTAATGTACGATCTATTGACATCGATAATCGAAATCTACATCGTCGATGGTAGATGCCAGATGCCGCTATCGCATCCAAAAAGTAAGCTTACATTAATATAATAATTACTGTTTCATTTGCTTGATATTCGGGCGAATTTAGCCCGAAATCTAGGCTATTGTACTTATGAAAGATAAATTTTGTAACGCTTAATATTAAGGAAAAGTATATCCTCGGTCAACAGTCAACATGACCATTCTTAAAAAAAAAATAGCAAAAAAAATTCGAAGCTACGATTTCAAATTGCACGAAACTGACACAAGTACAATTGCCTTGTCCTGGGGGGGCTACCACCCAAGCGAAGCTGATACTGATTGAAAGAATGGTATGATGTAGGTTAGGTACATTGCTGTGTTTTGTTCATATCTTTAATCAAGGTCTCCTTATGAAGAAGCAATCGACAACATTTCATTCGTTCACCCAGCATCAGCTTCATTTAGGTGGTAGCCCCACTGACTAGATCTAAAACGTTTGAGCTTAGTCGTCCAAGAAATGGTTTTTCAAGTACTTCATCATGCCGAAGATACGGAATCGCTTTGTTCCGATTACTTTGTAGAGTGAGTCGTCGCATATTGCGAACTGTTTGTTATTTGGGTCATACAGCTGTTTTTCTTTGATGATTTCCCACATGCGTTTCACCACCTGGATTTAAATTTTAGATGTTACTATAAAAAATAATTAAGTCTTCTTTCTTCCTCTAACCCGATTGAATGTGTAAGTTTCCTCATGTTTTCCCTCACAGTAGGAGCAACGATTATTAGTGTGCTAATTTGAAAAATATGAATTCTACGTACATGTTCCACATTGATCCATTGACACTGCGTCTATTTGGATTAGACATTTTGTGACAATGACAACATTTTCAAAGTTAATTAATTAAAAGTTCGAGTGAATAGGCATCTTCTGGGTGAGCTTGTTACACCCTCGATCACATCTCCGCCTCTGTACTAGATTATGGTCAAGAGCAAACCCAAAATACGAAAGTTTGTGAGGATGTATGGATGTTTGTTACTCTTTCACGCTCAAAAACAGCTGGATCAATTTTGAAAAAATTTGGTATAGAGGTAGCTGACACCCTGGATTAATACATAAGGCTACATACAAAGTCCCGAGCGAAAAGCTAGTTATCTATAAAAAAACCGTCAAAAGATTTAAAAAACTATACCTCATGCCGCGGCATTTCCTCCTTTCCCATAATGTCAGACAAAGCGGGAGAGAGCTTGTAGGCACGGGTGTATCCTTTGCCCTTGCTTTTACCACCGCCGCCGCCACCGCCACTGGCGGCCTTCTTCTTTTTCTTAGGTTTCGGCTCTTCTGGTTCCTCCTCTGGTTCTTCGGGCTCTGACTCCTATTAAGACAGTATTTAAACAAAAACTTTGCAAAAAGGGCTACTACACAATATCTGATTATCTATCAGACAAGCAATCATGGGAATAAACTGCTCAGCTCTAGAGTGATTTCTTTAGTTAAAATTAGAAAATAATAAGAAAATTTGTAATGCGATTAAAAAGAGCACCCTCGGAGTTTCTTGCTTATTCTTCTCTGGGGAAGACTGCGAATAGGCGTAGAGTCAGTAGGGTCAAAAGAACGAATACGTATGTATGTATTTAAATCCTTTAATGTATGTTTGTGTGTATTTAATGTAATTTGTACTTAGTTTAAGTAACATCCTGAATGTTCTATGAAATAAAGATATTTTTAATTTGAATTGAAAGTTTCCACGTTAATTTTCTCCCTAGCGCTTAGTCCTGTTTCATTCGGGGTACGCTTCACCATGATCCAAGATTTGGCAGGTCAAGTCTTTACAGTGGAACGACTGCCATCTAACCTCTGTGGCCCTACTAACAAGGGGAACCTGGCCGGATTCGATCATTGGTTACACATTCAGTCTCCTAAATGTGCAGGTTTCCTCACGATGTTTTCCGTCGCCGTAAGTAATAAATACTCTCAGAAAAACAATAAAATTAACAATGTCCATGGATCGTATAACGCGAATTAAGAACGGAACCAATAAACACACATTCAATTACGTTTAAACACATGAATGGCCGCGCGTTAGTCACGCAAAAAATCGAAAACGTCCTAGCTGATTTCGATAAATAATTTGTACCGGTCGTCTTTGAGAGAAAAAGACAAAAACAATACTTAAATATACATAGATCAAGGCTTGCTTAGGTCTCCTTCTGTAATACATACCTTAGTTTATATATATTTACAATTGAATTCGGTATTAATTCAACTTCTATCGGATCCATTCGTTTTAGAGCCTTACTAATATGTGTACTAATTATACACATATAAAAACGCGAAAGTTTGTATGGATGGATGTTTATTACTCTTTCACGCTCAAACGGTTGGACCAATTTTGATAAAATTTGGTATGGAGGAAGCTGTCACCCTGGATTAACACATAGGCTACATGATTTTCCCAAATTCTCACGGGAACGAAGTCCCGGGTAGAAAGCTAATAAATAAAGAAGTAACATAAGGATATCTATACATACAACGCTGTCGACGTAGTCCATCACCATTTTGTCGATCATCTTCTTCCTATCAGTCAGGTTAATGCCGAATTTCTCCTCTAGCTTCTGAATCACCTTCTTGGTGGAAGTCTTGGAGAGATCCGCATTTTTTAGGATATCTGAAGTTGGAAAAGTAGGTAAAAGCATCGTGAGTAGGTATAGATCAGCGTGTCTTGCAAGTCGGACTGGGAGTAAAGACAAATTTAGAATGTTTTAGCTACCAACTCTTCCCAGCTTTACTGTATCTTGCTATACTTTGCTGTGTCTTGGGCGAAAGGCTGACAACATATCACCACTATAATAGTTTTGTATAAGGTACAGACTGCAGCACGTCAGGTTACCCATTTGCACTACGAAAGCCGGCGCTATTACAAGCGAGATAAGGGCGACGTCAAGGTCAACGTGTAAAGCCTGATGTGCTGCCGTGTGTACCTCAAAGTGACCTCAAACAAAAGGTACTTAAGTGTGTAAAATGTAGCACCAAGTGGTTCTAAAACATCATAACGCTCTGCTTACTCCAACAGGAGATAATCGAGTGTATTGATGGAAAATGTTGGTTTGTACATACAGCAGCAGCACGTCAGGTTACCCATTTACACTACGAAAACCAGTGTTATTGCAAGCGAGATAAGGGCGACGTCAAGGTCAACATTTATAGACTGATGTGCTGTCATGTGTATACTGGGCGAAAAAGAACCTCCTAGCTATATTCAAAATCCTGAACCAGTATCACTCAAAGAACACATTTATGAAAAAAATTTTTTTTTTTATATTTTTTCAGTGGGAATAGTTCATTTTTTGCCTAAACGTAGATATTACTCCTACACCAGGCACGCGAGGGGTGCGGGTAGGGTAGCGCTCGGGAGGTGCGCCCGAGTGGTGTCTACGTTTAGGAAACCCCCCCCCCCCCCCAAAAAAAAAAGAAAAACAAAAAAAAAGTGTTCCGTAAGTGATACTGGTTCAGGATTTTCAATAAAGCTAGGAGGTTCTTTTTCAACCTGTATTACTATTTATTTTACTTGCATGTAAGTATAAGTAACTTGATAGATACTCAAGTTTAATCTGCAAACAGTAAATTGTGGTTTTAGTCATAAATTATCTTTGGAATAAACGTTATGGGTAAATTTACCTACTTACCTACCCTAAAAACTACATAAACTGCGATTCAGAGAGACTCTATTATTGGAAACCTATTTAGGCAATACGATTAATAGTGTTCATAGTAATTTATTTACATTAAGAATGGTACCATGAGATAGTAGGTACCTACCTAATATAATTTTGTTACAATGTTCCACATACCTATAACCTAGGTATTTGGTCCGATCACGACAATGCAAAAATCAGTTTGGATATAAAATTATCTAATAAATTGATCAATTGACAAATAATTTAGATTAAAACATTTTTAATTATTAACCTATTGATTCTGTAAAAATAAAAAAAAAATTAATACTTAACAATAAAATTTACTTTTCGAGTAAATTATGAATAAGTAGGTATTTAACCTACTTAGGTATTTAAATAATTTGTTAATTATAATAATTGTGTTGTTCTAAATAAAATTCATTATACTGAAGGAATATTAAATTAACATTTGTCACAAAGCCATGCAAATTGGTATCAAATATTTAGGTGTATCGACTTTTAGGCAAACTGAAAACAATAATACCTACACCTACTTTAAGTTAGTTGTTGCTTACTTCATGAAGTACTGCTAAATTAAAAATGTACAACATTTAATTCTATTGTTTTCCCATTCCAAAAACGTTCCAAATTACGCACTAGAAACAACCGCTTCACCACACTGCTCGTTGTGCCGCGCCGCGCTGCAGTGTAAGTTCACACTGCGTAAAATAGAACGTAACATGGCTGCCGCAAAACATCGACAAAACAATGAATTATGAAATCAATTTCAATTTAACATAAAAGAACGCATTTTACGACAAAATATTTTCTATAATACTTTTCCTAAAACATAATGCGCACACAGTTACATTCTTAAAATGCTGTTTTATAATGCCTTATGCTCTATTCATACGTAAGTTACGTGTTGCATAAAAATAAACTATACCAGTAAATGGGATTAACGGGGGAATATGAAACGATGGCTTACTTAGTAGTAACTTCGCATTATATTTCTAAACAACTTTCACTAAAAACATATTGCATTAACAGTCTTACTATCAGAGATATTCCGAAAATTAACTTATGAAAAATCGAAGTTTTTTCGTGTACTTTAGGGGAGGCCATTTCGTGTAGACGGCCACCTTTAGCCAAATATACCTTACCAAGATGGAAAAGCTGAAGTTTTTCTATTCATAACATTGTACTCACTTTCTATCTCCTTTTGGATATCTTCCTTGGATATATCTTCTGACATTTTTCTTAACAAGTAGATTTCTTGAGCTGCAAGGGAAACTCAGGCCACACAATAATATACCTACGTGCTAGATGCTACACGGCGTCACATCGGAAGCAACCGAAGTGGGCTTCGGTGATTTTCGGACCGGCACTTTCGACCAATCAGCGTTTGGTTCTCAATTCTCATAACAATAACATTAGAATATCACCCTTATAACGTCATCCATAAGAACGTCCAATTTTAATAAAAAATATTACTGTTACGTCACTTGTCATTGTTGCTAACAGCAGCGTTCAGGTTTTTACCATGCTCATTGAATAGAACAAACATTTTTGGACGTGAAAACAAATTGTATGTAACCCACCGATGTAATTTACCTTATCCGACTTGTTTATAAGATAACAACCGATTTGAAGTCGAAAAGTGTATATTCAAGAATTTATACCATTAACGTAGGTATATACATAAAAGTTGCTTATGTGGAACTTGAACGCGACAGGAGCATGAATCAAGTCGTGTATATTGTGTAGTACGAGCGAAACATTTTTTTAATAATTGTGTACGAGCCCCAATAATTATTCGTGTGGTAATAACAAATTATCCTATTGCGTCGGGACGATATTCTTTTGTTAACACTATTCTTAAACGCCACCGTTCCAATAGAAAACCCTCCATCATTATTTAGCACTAGCTTTCCGCCCGCGGCTCCGCCCGCGTGGACTACAGGTTATATCGTGCCCAACTGTGGGATAAAATGTAGCCTATGTCCTTTCCCAGGCTCTAATCTATCTCTGTACCATAATTCATCAAAATCGGTTCAGCGGTTTAGGCGTGAAAAGGTAACAGACAGACAGACAGACAGACAGAGTTACTTTCGCATTTATAATATTAAGTAGGGATAATTTTTTTTGGCATAACTTAATAATAGGAATAATAATAATAAAAAAATGACTTATTTGAAAAAAAAATTAAAATAAATAATAATTGTAAATCGTTTATTACTTATGAGTTGGGAAAACAAAGTGACAGAAGAGATACAGTATATACTAAAGTTACTTAAATGAAACAGTTACAATTACAACTGTTTTTTCCCTCCAGCCTCCAGCCAGCAATAATCATAAATCATACACCGGACAGGTGTGGCAATTTTTTTTTATTTTTCTTGTAATTTTTATTTATGCACCATGAATTTAAATATTTTACTAAAAAAGGATTTTGATGAAAATATATTTTCTGTAGGTTTTTAAGCTTGCAACTCAATTACGACTTAAATAATCCTGAATACCTCGTAAATAATATTGCATAAATGAGCTCAAATTGTTAGGTCCTAATGGCACTAGGTAATATTTGTAAATTGGGTGACTTTAAATTAGCGAAAATTCTGATTGTGAATCAACCCACTAAGCTGAACAACTTTTCCCAAAGAATATAAGAAGTATAGGCCGAATTATGAAGAAAAAAATAATCTGTCCAAACATCTTGAGTGATCAGCTATTTTTCTTTGTATGAGAATTTCACAGTATGAAACCCACAAGATTCTCGGGAAAGCCATTCAATTTCATGTGGAGAATCATCCCCTTAAGTTTCTCTTACTATTCTATGTTTGAAAAAGAAGGAATTTTAAGCAAAAAATAAATTATAACAAAAAAATATGTCTTTCGAAATTAGGAAATATGAGTTCTATTATGCGCAACCTGGAAATCTGGAATGACATTGACATCTGTCAAAATCACGCGTGCTGTGTTTTGTGAAGCTCGACTAACCTCTACATTTTGATTCTGCTTTTCATCGTACGTTAGAAAACACGTGCAGCAGGGTTATTTTTTGGTTTTTAGTGGAAATACTGTTGATATATCCAATATCTATTTATTATATTATTGTGGTGTGGTATCTGTGTTACAAGTAAGTGTTTTTGTGATTGTTCTGCTTTGTTTGTGAGATATGGCGGACGATGATCCGCCTCCTCCGGGAGGCGGCTTACCACCCGACATAGAAATGTCCCAGTCACTTTTTGACAACACCCCCCGGCCCACTCCAAAGCCAGTGAAACGATCTGCCGAATTCGTAGACGAACCTGATCCCAAAAAGGTAGTTCCTCCGTCAACATCCACCCAAAATACTTTCTCGATTCCCGAGCTTGAGGGTAAAAAACTTTGCTACTCCTCAACTGATTCAGGTCCATACATAATACACGTCTCCAGATCCTCCTCAAGTCCCTCTGATGGACTCACTATAAAAGTTCTGAAATTTTCCCAACTTCTTTTCAAAAACAGGATAACGGGCATAAAGGATGGTGGAATCAAACCTCTTGGGCGAAATAAAGTATCAGTCGAGTTCACCTCGCAGTCAGCCGCCAATGAGTTTATAAAGAATGATTTGCTGCCAAGATATGATTATTTTGCTACAATACCCCAATTTCACGTTTCTAGAATGGGTGTAGTGCGTGATATCCCTTTAGAATGGTCACTCGAGGAGCTTGTTACAGGGATTAAATGTCCCACAAATTGTGGAAAAGTAATTAGGGCCCGTAGACTGAATATTAAAAAAAACATAGACGGAAAAATCACCTGGCAACCATCAACTACAGTTGTCCTAACGTTTGCAGGGCAAATTTTACCAGAGAAAATATTTTGCTTTTATTCATCCCTGCCAGTCGACCTTTATAAACTGCCAAGTATCCAATGCCGTGCTTGCTGCCGGTTTGGACATATTCAACTGCAATGTCGCTCAAAACCCCGGTGCTTTGTTTGTGGCAAAGATCATATAGGTGCTAATTGTGTAGCTGACACACCATTCTGTGTGCTATGTAGTGGTTTACATAAGGCTACTGATAATAATTGTCCTGAGCACGGTAGACAAAAGCTCATTAAACTGACCATGGCTGAAGAAAATATCAGTTACACCCAAGCATCTTGCCGCTTCCCAACGGTGAGAAAATCATTTGCAGATGTAGTCTCTCAACCACAAAATATTGCTTCCCTTCCAAACATAAGTGGAATCTCGCGCTTGGAGTGCCCAAGCCCTGCACCCCAGACTGCATCCTCCTCTTACAGGAAAACGATCTTTCAAAATCGGCGACCTATTCCTGAAATGGGAAAATCATATGACGTCACTGCCCATCAAAATATAATTCAAACCCCTAAGTCTTCAATGCCAAATGGCAGTGCTTTCCCAGCTTCCCCTACTCCCCGCATTACCCCAAACGATAACCTTATTGAACTTCTTGTTTGCACACTAGTAAATATAGTATCAAAATTCAGTGATTCCCTACCGTACAATGTCGTTGATTTACTTAAACAGCTCTTATCCCAACTCATAAATCACAATGGCCCCCCACAAAGTCCTTCAATGGAACTGTAGATCAATTAACCACAATAAATCAGATTTGATTCACCTTATCAACAAATTCAAACCTTCCATCTGTGCTATCTCGGAGTCATGGTTGAGGCCGGGGTCTCGATTTAGAGTCCCTGGTTATTTCTGTCTCCGTGATGACAGGGATGATGGTTATGGAGGTACATTATTCCTGATTCAGAGATCTGTCACCTTCTCTCGAATACCTCTCCGTAATGACAACCCAGGATTTAATTTAGTTGCTATTAAAAGCTTAAATATCACAGTCATATCAATTTACTTACCTCACCCTAACTCATCTTTAGTAACAGACATAAATCATATAATTTCTTCCTTCTCGGGTCCTTTACTCATTCTGGGTGACTTTAACATACACCACACATTGTGGGGTTCTGCCAGATGTGATACAGCATCCTCGTCACTTCTTGATTTGTTGGACGATAACAACCTTTGCGTTCTGAATGATGGCACCCCTACCAGGCGCAGCGCGCCTGGCCAGGACCCCAGCCCTGTGGATTTATCTCTGGCTTCTCCTAATTTAGTGATGTCTTTGTCTTGGCAAGTCCTTAAAAATACTTTTGGAAGCGATCATTCTCCAATCATTATTACCTTCCTAAACTCTACTCATTTGAATCACACACCTTCGCCAATTTGTAAATTTAAGACTGAACAGGCAGACTGGGCTAAGTACGTATCTGTTTTGGAATCTAAGTTTGTGTTCCTTCCTCCTATCTCAAATGACAATCTTCTTACATCGTATGACACCTTTATTTCATATATTCTTAGTGCAGCTCAGGAATCCATTCCAGCCAAGAATGTTTCATCTTTTAAAATTCCGTCTCCTCCTTGGTGGGATGCGGAGTGTACCACATGGATTCGATTAAGAAACGAAGCTGAAAATAAGTTTGTCCAGACTACTTCCTTAGATAACTATGTTAACTTTAAGAAAATTTCTGCCCAGACCAAAAGAATATTGTCTCTTAAAAAACGCAAAGGTTGGCAATCTTTTTGCGCCTCTCTTTCACCTCGAACACCGGCTTCGTTGGTTTGGAAGCGCATTAAATCTTTTCGCCGCTCTATGGTAAATGACAATCCTACATCCAATGATCCGAATTCCTGGCTTAACGAATTCTGTGACAAGCTCGCCCCTCCGTCTGTTCCATCTCATGATTATATTCCTTCCTTTGACCCTATGCAACACTCAGGTGACAGATTTGATGAACTCTTCTCTCTCCCAGAACTACTATGCTCCCTAGATCATCTCAGGGACTCAACACCGGGTGTTGACGGCATCCCTTATTCATTTATTAAGGAATGCCCTGAGTCAGTGAAAATATACTTTCTCGGTCTTTTGAATAGTATTTTTGAATCAGGTTGTATACCAGACTCATGGAAAACTCAAATTATCGTACCAATTTTGAAACCTGGCAAGGATCCGGATAGTGCTTCTTCATACAGACCTATTGCCCTCTCTTCTGTCATGGCAAAAATTTTCGAGCACCTGATCAAAAATCGCCTTGAATGGATTTTGGAGAATAGAGGACTAATATCACAATTTCAGTTTGGGTTCAGAAAGGGTATGGGCACCTTGGATAGTCTTAGCATTCTTACCTCTGACATCAGAAGAGCGTTTAGTGAGGGAAAACACGTTATCGGTGTCTTCCTTGATATATCTAGTGCATATGACAATGTTATTCTTCCCCTACTTAGACAGAAACTGTTACAGCTAAGTATTCCCGGAAGATTAACCAATATCATATGTAGTATGCTTATGGAACGGTCCATACAAATCCGCGCACAAGGTAACCTATTACCCTCTAGAAGGATCTGGAAGGGTTTGCCACAGGGCTCGGTGTTGAGTCCTCTGTTGTACAATGTTTACACATATGACCTCGACAGAACAGTCTTATGTTTTAGCAATATTTTACAATACGCTGACGACATTGTGCTGTACGCTAGTTCATCCTCATTTGATGACGCATCTTCCCGCCTTAACTCTGCTCTCTACTATTTAAATGTATGGCTTGAGGATCATGGTCTAACTTTGTCAGTTCCTAAATGTAATGCTGTGGTTTTTACCCGCAAACGGACACACCCCCCACTTTCCATTTATATTAACGATCAAAGCATACAAATACAACAATATACCAAATTCTTAGGGGTGTTTCTAGACTCGAAACTATCAGGTATTCATCATCTAAATTATATTAAAAACAAATGTGATAAAAACATTAATATCCTACGTTCTCTTTCGGGTGTTCGTTGGGGTTCCCACCCGTATAGTCAGAAACTTTTATACAATGCTGTGATTCGCAGTCACTTCGACTATGCATGCTTTGTGTTGGAGCCATGCAATAGGGCAGCTCTGGCTAAACTAGATCGCATTCAAGCTCAATGTCTACGCATTATTACGGGAGCTATGAAGTCTTCTCCAACGAATGCGCTCCAGGTGGAGTGTGTTGACCCCCCTTTATATCTACGAAAACAATATTTGGCTGATCGTTTTTTATTTAATTTACTTCAAAATTCTTCCCATCCTCTTCTTGACAAAATCAACTCACTGACAGACCTTACAACTACGTCTCGGTATTGGCGTTTTAAAGAAATTCCCCCTCTCGTAAAATCTTTTAAGAAAAATAATCTATCCACAATCTTCCAAACCGATAAAAACCCGATTTTCAAGTTCCATTTTGATGTCCTTATTTATGAAGCTCCTGTGGTACTCAATTTGGGTATTGAAAAGAAAACCCCGGGTGCTGATAGACGGTTCAACAGCATTGTAAGTCAAAAGTGGCCCAATTGGCTTCAAATCTATACAGACGCATCAAAACTGTCTGATGATGGGGAAGTGGGAGCGGCGGTTTGGATTCCGAAGTATAAAATTATTTTAAACTTTAAATGCCCGACCAAGTCGTCTGTTTATACAGGAGAGGCTATTGCCCTCTTGGAAGCAGTTAGCTACATTGAATCGCATCGGCTTGATAAATCGGTTGTCTTTTCAGACTCTTTAAGCTGCCTCCAAGATATAAAAAAATTACCGTTCCACGCAAAAGATAATTTTTATTTAACACTTAAAATCAAAGAATCTCTTTACAACTGTGCAAGATCTGGCGTGGACGTCGTTCTTGTTTGGATTCCAGGCCACAGTGGCATCACGGGTAACGAAACCGCTGACTTATGTGCTAAGGAAGCTATTCAATTAGGTTGCAATAAATACACACAAAACTTCGCAAGGGATATCCGTAGCTGGGCCCGACCTAACATGATGGAATCTTGGGATAACATTTGGCAAAAGTCTCGTAAACTTAAAGGCATCCATTTCGGCAATATCCAACCATCTATACCACTCCGCCCATGGTTTTTTAAATTTAGGAACTTCGACAAAATGGTGACGTCCGTTATTATCCGCCTACGTTTAGGCCATGTCTGTTCTCCTGTTTTTCTTGCTAAACTTAGAATCAAGGATAGTTCAATTTGCGAATGCGGTCTTGAGGAGGGCACTGTGGACCATATCTTTTTTAACTGCCCACGTCATCAAAGTATGTACGATGTACTCCCTGCTGACCTCTCGCGCCCCATTAACTTCAGCTCCCTCCTTTCACTAGTACCAACCCCTTTTGTCAACCTACTGGCCCAATTTATTAAAGCTAATAATATTTTCTTGTGATTTGTCCTGTGTTCCATATGTACAGCTTTATCTATTGGTAATTAAATGTTTCCCATCCCTCGATGTTATAACACCACCTAATATTTACTAACCTATAATTATTGTTTTTTGTCTCTTTCAGATTAATGTTACATACATAAATAATTTATCTTGGAAGTATCACCAAAACAAAAATTCACTGTATCAACCCTGTCTGGAACTACCGTACAAAAGTCATTTCGTTTTTTCTTTGGTACTTTGATACTGGCAGAATCATTGTCATCAGACGATGGATTGCCATTAAAAATAAAGAAGAAGAAGAACCTCTACATTTTTGAATTTTGTTCTTATATTAGTGTTTCATACGCTTTTTATCGAAGAAAATGGCTAAAACAAAGAATAAAAGAAATTCCGGTCTGGCCGATAAAGTTAATAGCAAAAGAAAAGATGGTATTGTCAAGAAAAAGTTGAATCCGTTCGAAGTACACATAAACAGGGAAAAGATCAAAGTTTTGGGTAAAAAATCCAAACACGATAGAGGTTTGCCAGGTGTTTCGCGTGCGAAAGCTATACAGAAGGTAAGCTTAAGCTGTATTACTCTTTTGTACGGGTTTTGACTAGAAAAACAGGAAAAAGACGACGCTCTGACCAACTTAGCTATTCTTACTTTTTCTACTCTTTTTTTTGGTCTAACGGTCATGTTAAGGCCGGTATGATGAGCTTTACAAGACACCCTTTTCAAGTAGTGAGATCAACTGCCGTTTAAACCTGATTCATTCATAGAAAACCCACTGAAATGCCCGGTCAGAGGGTCAACCAAAAATTATTATTCTTTTACGATAAAAATAAAGTTACCCCAACGCAAGCTTTAATTGAAGAATAGCTTCTCAAAAAATAAAAGTTTATTAGTCTAAAAGTACATTGTCACAAAATTAGATCTCCAAACATTATTTTCAAAGAAACATAAATTCTTCTCCTATATTTGCATTTTTTAAGCGAATGTTATCATGATTTATAGTAAAAACGCAGTGACTTTTGTTTATTAACTTCTGCCCAAAAAAAAAAGTTTTATTAGTTTGAAGAGTGTATCTGTAGCACCGTAGCTCGTAAACAAATGAACCGATTTTGATTTTTTTTTTGTTTGACAGCTGACCTAATCAAAAAGATTCTTAGCTATTTTGTTAAAAATTGGTTAAGCCATTTAAAAGTTATAAGCAATTGAATGTTGGGGGTGATATAAGTTTTTTAGTTTTAGAGTTATTTGTCAACATTTTTATAAAAGCTTTAGTCCCATGTTACTTTGTCATTCCCCTAAAATGACCCTGTAACGTGCATTTTTAAAAACATTTCTAACAACCTGTGTTTAAAATTAATTCCAGCGAAAAGAGACTTTAGGTACAGAAATGAAGCTGATGAATAAGACAAATGCTTTCATAGACCGTCGCATCGGTGAGAAGAATGATCAACTGTCAGCGGAAGATCGAATGGTGGCCCGGTTTGCAGCTGAAAGGGCACGGCAACACAACCGGAAGAATATCTACAATCTGGCTGATGATGAGATACTTACTCACAGGTTTGATTCATTTTGTGAAATACTATAATAGTAATATATGCCACACACTCAAAGGGTCACACTAAGGTAGTCCCTTGTGTCGTGAGTCTCTTGGAACATACACAAAGACAGATAGGAAAACCCATGACCTGAGAAAAAACATCTACTTTTTAACCAACTTCAAAAAAACAGGAGGTTCTATGTTCGACTGTACCTATGTATTTTTAATTTTTTTTATGTATGTTCACCGATTTCTCCAGCGTTTGTGGACCGATTTTCGAAATTCTTTTTTTGTTTGAAAGAGTATTTATACAAATATTTGCCTTGACTGGAAATCGAACCCAGGATCTGTCAATCAAGAGGCAGCAAAAAATCACAAAAGGTACAAAGATTTTAAAAGTATTATACATTATAGCAGTTTAAGGTTGCGATTATTTATGTAAAATGTATGTTATGTAAATAAAGATAATAAAAAAAATTATGTGTTTTAATTCACTAAAAATAATTAACTTTTGTGACTGAGAAATAATTAAATATATTAAATTTTTATTACAGAGGCCAGACCCTGGAGCAAATAGAGAAGTTTGATGATCCACGATCATCTGATGATGAAGAAGATGAAGCGAGGAAGTTTGGAGGACTTGACAGTGAGCCCATTTTATTTAGTACTTTTTATAACCTTAACATTTCATTTATTTCATGCTTTCATTTCATGTGTTACAATATTAGTTCTTACAGTCTAAGGCTCGTATTTCAAAAAGAGACTCAAGTCTTAAGGATAGATTGTCTCTTTCTGTCACTATCAAAATGACATAGAAGACTGTTACTTAAGTATAGATCAGAGTCAGAGTCCAATATGAAACCCTGTTAGGGCACTGCACGCAAACAATATGTAGATATATGTAACACTGTTTAAAATAATAAAAAATAAAAACCAACAGATTTGACAAGCAATTGAATACCTTATTGAGTTATTTGTTGTTCTATTTAGTAAACCAAGTGACGTGATTTGTTTTATTGTTTACTAGCTTTCCGCCCGCGGCTCCGCCTGCGTGGACTTCAGGTTATATCGTGCCCAGCTGTGGGATAAAATGTAGCCTATGTCCTTTCCCAGGCTCTAATCTATCTCTGTACCAAATTTCATCAAAATCAGTTCAGTAGTTTAGACAGACGGAGTTACTTTCGCATTTATAATATTAGTAAGGATTTGTGTAAAATAAATTAATCATTCAATAAAATATTTATAACATCAACATTAAAACATATAACATATTTTTAGGCATAACTAAAGCATTTGATTTCGTATGCCATAACAAACTTTTATGTATCTAAATTACATAACTATGGAATATGGGGCCCTGCACTTAATTGGTTAAAATCGTATTTATCAGATAGACAGCAATGTACAGAGATACAAAAAAAATAATTATAGATCCAAATATAGACTTAGTAACTATGGAGCTTATCAGGGAAGTATTTTGGGGCCTCTCGTCTTTCTTACATATACAAATATAAAATTATCTTCCCAATGCAACCAAACACAAATGCGTTCAATTCGCCGATGATACCACCAAACCCGTCACGTGCTTGTTTACGCCGCGTGCGATACAAATCTCGTACACCATGTGTTCAAAAAGCACGCGAAGGTTAGCTTTGACGAAGAAATTAACAAAGCATTAATTATGTTATTAACTGGCTCAATGCTAATACAGGACAAATATTGTTAAATTAACACCTTTTTTACTACTCTTGCGAATTTATTTCATTTCGGTCTAAAGTCGGCTTTCAGAAATTTAGCACTAATTTGTTTGAATATAATTTTTCAGATGACTTCGTATCTGAAGGCCACTTCGGTGGAGGAATGTTATCAAAATCAGAAAAAGACGGCGCGAAATCACACAAAGACCTAATAGAGCAACTGATAGCAGAATCTAAGAAGAGAAAAGCAGAGAAACAGAAAGAAAAAGAACAAACTTTAGACTTGACGGAGAAGTTAGATAGTGAATGGAAAGATTTGCAGCCGGTAGTGTTCAAAAGAGCTAGAGTTGAAGAAGAGAAGAAAGAAGAATCAATTATAGATAAGTTGTTGAGTCAAGCGGAGAAGAAGAGTGCAGATTATGATAAAATGATGAGAGAGTTGAAATTTGAGAAACGAGGCACAGTAAGTTATCATACTTTGTTATAAAACAATGTCCCCGCCGCGTCTATCTGTTTGTCTGTCTGTCTGCCTAAATGCGATAAACTCAAAAACTACTGAGCAGATTTTCATACGTATAAAAATTTTTAGTCCATAAGTTTTTGTCATGTAGTGTTAGATAACTTTAATTATTTTTATCAGCCCAAATATACGTCCCCATCGACGGGTACGGGCCTCCCTTCAAAACACGAAGGGGATTTAGGCCGTAGTCCACCACGCTGGCCCGATGCGGGTTGGTGGACCGCACGCCTTAGACGTGCTTAATTTTCTTAAACGTGCGGGTTTCAACACGATGTTTTACTTCACTGCTTATAAATAGTTCTTACGATTTTTCTTACTTTCAACAGTAGGCTGAACTGTGCTTCTAATCGACTTCACACTCAGAAAAGCTTATTTTATAATTGCAGCCATCTGATGGTATAAAGAGCGATGAAAAGGCGGCAAAAGAGGAAAGAGAACGGATAGAGAGGTTAGAGAGAGAAAGACAACAACGTATGATAGGAGAGGACGAGGTAGCGACTGTTGTGAAGCAAGTATCGGGGAAACACAGGTGCGATATTTTATTTTATTAACAATAAACCACAGCAATACAGAATTGCTTATATCTAAAACTAGTTTTTTGCAGGAGAGTTCGTTTTTCGTCAATTTTCCAATGTTTTTTAATAGTCATTCTTCGGGACGGAGACAAATTCAACAAATCAAAATACATGAAAATCGGTCCAGCCGTTCTCGAGTTATAAGTGTTCGAACAAACCCCACTTTGTTTTATATATTAAGATTAACAATAATTCACAGCAATACAGAATTGCTTATATCTAAAATTGTATCTTAAACTTATCAAGACAATGGCTAGCTCAACTCTCATATGAGTCCACCTTTTGAAAGGTTTTTGACCAGTCCTTACAGTTAGTCAGTATTATTATACCGTCTACTTTGGAATTATAAATTATGTGTAGCACTTCTTCTTCTTATCGTGTAGGCATGGTCAGGTATGTAGCGAACTTGTCTTTTATTATTAAAGTCAAACTCAAAAATAGCTTTATTTCATAGAACATACAGAATGTTACTTAAAATAGTGAATTGCATTAGCATTTTTAACTTAGGATTGCTTAAGATTGTTTATAAATTTAGTAAGTTCAAACAAAATCAGTTACCTATGTAATGCTTTGTACAGGACCCCACGATACAGGCTTGCCTAGTGTGGGGACCGGGGTAATACTTTTTTGTTACAAATGTTACTGGTAATAAATATTTTTTCATTTTTCATTTTTTTTTTCACTAAACATAAATGTAAATTGCCACAAAACCACAGATAAATTAATGTGGTTTTGTGGCAATTTTTTTTTCTTTTTTTATAAAAACAATATTATTTTAAATAAGTCAAAGTAGTAAAGTACATCAAAGGATAACGTAAATACATTCTTTCTTTTAACTTTACGCCTATTAGCAAAGATGCAGTCTTCCCCCGATAAGAATACGCTAGAAACTCCGAAGAGTATCATCAAATTCATTGAAAATAAAATATACTGGATCTGATATCTTACTTTCTAGGTCAGCTGACGATTTAGACGATAACTTCGATTTGGAAGACGAGAAAGAGTTCATGTTGGCTTATGACAAAGACGGAAAACCACTAGTACCAGAACACGTACTAAAGGACTACCATGGTAAGTTAAAGGTCTTTAACGCACGCAACTTATACAGGGCTTTAGGTAAATCTCTTTCAACCTCTCGGGTGCTAAATCAGTCCATGAAACTGAACAACTTCCCCAAGGAACATAGGTCAAAATACGAAAAAAAAATTGATCTCCCATACGAAATCTTTAAATATATAAAAGGAGAAACTGACTGACTGACATATCAACGCACAGCCTAAACGGCTAAACGTAGGCACTTGAAATTTGGAAGGGACGTAGCTTAGGTACCGTAGAGGTGCACTAAGAAAGGAATTCCCGAAATTCCCACGGGAACGGGAATTAGCGGGAAAATCCTTTTGTATGAAAAATCTAAACCGCTTAAGTTAGACGCTTGAAATTTGGCATGCAGGTACCTTAGTAAACGTAAAGCTTATTTGCAACAGGATATTGCGAAATTCCCACGGGAACGGGAGATAGCGGGAAAAAACTTTTGTATGTAAAAATCTAAATCACGTAAGATAGATGTTTTCAATCTGTGTACTCTGTACAAAAAAATTAACACGCAAACGAAGTTGCAGGCATCAGCTAGTGCGCTATATCCTGATGAAGTTTGTATGGGAACTCAGTTTTTTTCGTATTTGTTCCTTGAAAAGTTGTTCAGTTTCATTGACTAATTAACCACCTGAGAGGTTGAAAGAGATTTACCTAAAGCCCTGTACAGGTCTGTTAACTAAAGCTGGCGCGTTCAACACATTTACACATTCCGTTTGTGTTGTGTCTGTTATCTACAACGCACCCATTTTAGAAAAAACTAACTCTAGTCTACACTTATGAATCAATTATTTGAAAATCATTTAGTTTTAAACATCCTGTATAGTGAAATTGCATAAGTGTGAGTACTGTGAACGCGCCAGCTTTAGTTAACAGCCCTGTAGTTAAGCTTCCATGCTGGACTGGGACCTAGGTTTAATTCCTAGGAATACGATAAACATCGCGGTAAAGACAAATCTTGATGTAGGCCTATAAGTAGGTGTGTAGAGTTTTTATTTATTTATTTTATAATCGATCCCAAGAATTTATTCCTAGGGCTAACTGAATATCCGTGAAAATATCCGTAACTTGATGAAATTTACGAACATTTCATAAAGTGAGCAAATCTATGGCCACGACATACAAGGTGTTTCAAAAAAACCCCAAAAAAAAGAAATTCCAAAATTTAATTTTAAAAGTGAAATAGTTGCAACTCTAGTAATCAGTTGCACGGTTTGGCATCTACAAAATGAAAGTTTCATATAATTAATATGACATACTTGTCATATTTGTAATAGAGCTGCACAATAAGCAAAATTTTAATTAATTTGGAATTAACTTTTTTTTGGTTTTTTTTTGAAACACCTTGTATATGTCGCAGTCGGATTGTATAATCCGCCGTATTACATTACGGCCAGCCGTTATCAAAAACAGGGCCGTTATGTATTACGGCGGATCAACAATTAGCCGGATTGAATAAGGCTGAATGAAATTGCGCCGGAATGTGTTTGGCGCTATACGTTCTTCAATGCGGCTAGCCGTAATGTCAAACAGCGGGTCGTTAACCGCCACTTTGACAGTTTTTAGTTCCCATGATAAGAACGCGCGGCGCTGCCTGTCATAACAACAACAATGGCGTCGAATACAGGAAAAGTGTTATTAAAATGTGAAGTTAATAGTGGTTTTAACGAGAAAAACGTGACAAATATGAGTGTAAATAGTGACTTTAAGGATAAATTCCACGTGCAATTGAATAGTTTCTATTCATCTCAATGTGGCACAGTGAAAAAGCCATAGACAAAAGATCGAGTTGTAGAGGTTATAATGCATATTAAAACCGCTAAAGTGGCTATGGATTCCGGTATTCGGCGGAATCCTACACAATATTATTGGTGCAAAAAATATGACCATATGAACGTTGCTGGTGAAGATTATCTGATCTTGAAGAAAAATAATCCTGAGGATGATACCATTCGCGTAGTACCCATGGAGCAGTATTTTGATACTCTGATGGAAATTCATAAAGAAATACTTTGTGATTTTGAATGCTGTGTTCTATATATATATTAGTATACTCAGAAAAACTTAAGCTAAATATTATATTAAGTCTGTTACTTAGTTTCTTATTAATAAATACTTACAAATTTTTGAATTCTATGGTTTTTAGAATTATACTTTTGCACCTACGCAACACAAAGTACAAAGCTATTTCTAAGTACATAATTATGTACCTTTCCTTTTTGTCTCATTAAAATTTATTTTCAATCAAACCCTGTTTTATTTTGTTATGACATGGTCACCCTACAATGTGCAATAAGTGCAATGCGGCTGAACGTGAGCCGCCAAAGTGTAGAACGTATCGCTATGACAATCCGGCTAATCGTCGATCCGCTGTAATACATAACGGCCCTGTTTTTGATAACGGCTGGCCGTAATGTAATACGGCGGATTATACAATCCGACTGCGACATATACACAAGCGCACTTACCCAAGCATACACACGCATACTAGACTTACTTACACACACACACACACACACACATACACACACACACTCTATCTCACACACACACATAAACATTGCATGGCTTCGATCAACTATAAAAAACTAGAAACACAATCCCATACAAAATGAAATTTAAAAGTGTCCTAACTACAATACGTACTTAGATAGTTGTATACCACTTCATGTATTATGAAAAAGTTCTAAAGTGTCAAACATTTTAATCTAATTTAAACCTTAAAGTAATATTATAAGGTCGAAAATAAAATCTATTTAATTTGTAAAATACCACTTTTGGTTTTGAACAAAGGATAACGTAAGATAATTTTATGACACTGGCTGTCACGTAGAACATGGGCGGAGTGGAGTTGCCTTTGTTAATTTTAAAAATATTTTAGTTGGGTCGATTTCACATAACAAAATCTTCGTACAAACTTTTTAACAAATTCAAAATGCTACGAAATGGTGTGGTTTTCTTTTTAACCCCTGATTGTGTTGTGTATTTATAGGAGCATCATAGCTCTTAAACGGATGATGTTAATGGTGCAGTTTATTTTATTCGAAAGCTTCTTCTTGCGCTGGATTTCAGATATGATTTATCAAAATTGGTTCAGCCGTTTACTTTTATGTTAGTTTTTACGGTTTTTTATTATTAAAAAAATCACATTCATTTCAAATTAACCGACGATTAATATACATTACAATTGATAATCACAGCCGCCGCCATTCTTCTTAATTATTGCTCATAAACACAATATTCTATGCTTATTTTTTATGAAATATGAAATAACTTATAAAAAAAGAAAAGAACTATGTCTTTCCCGATTACACATATATGTTTTTCTTATTTAAAACTTAGTATAATTTTTTGAACAGAAATGACCTATTGAGATTTAGAGACGAAATTAGCTATGAAACTAAATAGATATTTAAGTACAAGAAATAATTTATTAAAAAAAAACAACCAACTCAAAAAAAACATTTGTCATCTTCGCTGTCATCATCTTTGTCCTGAAGATGAAACAATTTTTTTTTATTTTATTCAATACAAGAAACTCCAAATCAAAAGTGATAAAAAGGTACATACTATTTGAGGTGCAGCTGTTTTGTGTAACCTTTTGATTCCTTTTGTAGTGACATACGAGTCAATTTCTAAAAAATGCTTGGAGCAAACGACACTACTTTGCGACGGCTAAAAAAAATCTTCACATCTTTGACGTGCGACCACGAATGTCCACTGTCCACATCGCACAGGATCTCTAGGAAAACTAAAAATCCAATAAAACTTTATGTTTGTAAACGTCACGCACGTAATTTTTTTTATTTATTCAATTTTATATGATTACATGTTTTGCCATAATACCTTTAATGTAAGTATAGAAAACAGAATTAATATATATACTCTTTACACATAAATTTTATAACACAGATGAAAATAAAATAAAAACAATAGAAAAAAAAACAGCGTCTCTATTTGTTTTAGAACAGAGTCACTGCATAACCCGAACAAATGATGTTGAAATACAACGGTATGGATTTGTAAGTTCGGCTAGTGTCTATTCAATTTAAAGGGTTATACTCTCGCCGAATGTTATTAAATTAAACTAAAAAAATGTTTTATAACCTTTTCTTGGCCAAATACCAAGATAATTTCAATTCACATATAATAATTACAAAACTACTTATTTAAAAATGTCATTCCATATTCCTTTAATGTTCTGGAGGTGTGATTTTTACAATTTTTCACTGCGCACTGCGGCATGGTTACTTTCGGAACGAACGAATGCTACTAAACGAAAAGACAACCCAAAACGTCAAGTGGGTGATCATTTAGTGAGGAAACTTTTTTGTTGTGGATTGTGTATCTAGTTCTTTATAGTTGATCAAAGTTGCATGGCTTTTATTGTTATTTTTTTATTTTTGCATGTAAAACCATTGTTTTCAGCAAAATGATACTGTGTCTGGATATAGAAGAGCGTGGCCTTCTGGCACAGGTGTTTTTACATTTAATATTTAATAGAAGGTCACAGCAACTACACAAAATGTTAATCTCAACTGTTGAAGCAAAAAGTATTTTTTTATTTTCATTTCAGTTCCAAACGCAAAACCGAAGTTTGAAGATGGCATATCGGATTCTTCGTCTGAAGAAGGTGACGGTGAAGAATCGGAAGAAGAAGAAAAAGAGACGGAACACAAAGAGTTGAAAGAAAACGGTATTAAAAGTGATGAACAATCAGAAAATGAAGAAAGCAGTGATGAATCTAGTGACGAAGAATCTGGTGATGAAGAGAAAGGTGATAAAGAAATTCCAAGTCAAAAGGTAAGATAAAAAGTAATGTATCTACACGCAAAAAAACAGCAAGTTTACTTATTAGAATTCTGCTATTAATCAGTTTTTAAACTTCAAAAAAGGAGGAGGATACATAGATTTTTTTTTATGTATGTTCACCGATTTTCAAAAGTATTCCAATTATGGACCGATTTTTGAGTATACTGTAAAACTGTAAAAACTGTAAAAAATATTTATTTAACTGTAAGAAATGTAACAATACAATGAATTCTGAAGCCTGTGGTAGTAAAAAACTGTGCTACAGACTTCAAGGTGGTTCCATATAAATTTTATCGAAAATGATACAGCGCTTTTAAGAAAATCAACAAAAATACTACAAACCAGAACATCATCTCGACATTTTCGTTTGTGGTTATCTGCTAACAGGCATTGTAGTCTGCAAAAAAATACTAGTTATCTACATTGTGCGAACTGTTGTTAGGATTGAAGTTGGTGACTCATACGTTTTTTTAACGTGGAAAATTATTACAAATTACAAATTACAAAAATTACAAAATTCTTTATTTTTGAAATACACGTACATGAACAATGTTGATTGGAGTCTTCTTTTAAGCGTGTACGCCTGTGTCAGAAGACTCCGCTCTTCCATAAAAAACACGTCAGATACAATATTAGTAAAACAAAAAAAGCAAAAAGTAAAAATAGAAAGTAAAAAAACATAAATTCTTGTGTATGTGAGCGTCTATGCGTGTGTGTGTATGTGAATGTGTGTGTGTAGGAGTGAGTATGTGTGTGTGTGAGTTACGAACATTTTGTATATAATGTTTTATGTTATTATTACTAGAAAACTTATTACTTATTACTTATGTTATTATTACTAGTTATTATTACTATGTTATTATCTAAATTTACTTACGAAATGAAAGTGAATACAATACTCACGTAAATATTTAAAACATTTATTTTATTCGATGTTTATTTAGCTTTATTTTCCAATAGTGTTTTTATTTATTTGGACGGTTGAAAAAGTACCTATGTTAAATGAAACAATAATTTTTTTCACGCATTTACAGAAAAAAGAAGCAAAAGAAAATAATGACACCGTCAATAGTTTAGAACAGAATCAATTAAAAACTAAACAAAACAGAGACGAAAAAGATACAAAAGGTAATACAAAACCTAAAGAAGAGACTATACTTTTCCAAAATGACAATGAAGTAAAATCTGACGAAGAATCCGACGGTGACGAAACAGATGAAGAAGAATCTGGTGATGAATCGGATTCAGATAATGATAAAACTACTGAAAAGAAGGACGATTTTAAAGATTTAACTTCTGAAGAAGAAAGCGGGAGTGAATGTGGGAACGAAGATGTTGAAAAGATTGGTTCGTTTTTTGATATAAAAGCGGGGGAAGAAGACAATTTAAAGGTAAGTCCTTTACTTGGGTCGTGGCGATGTGATAAAGCGACCCATTTCTTGCCCATATAAACATAGAGGTTTCTGAGGCGCTTCTGATGTTTAACGTTGTGAAATCCATTTAAAATCCATATAAAATAAACGTTGGGCGCCAGTCTGCGGGAGCAGGGGGAGTCGGAGCACGAATAATAAGAAGATTACATTTAGGCTGAATTATATTTATTATAAGAAACACTTAACACGGTATAATACATAAAACGGTATATTATGAGCGGGCGTGCGCCTGCGACGGAAACTCAGTTAGGTCTGTGTCATCCTAGCGAATGACAACTAGAAGAGTTCAATTTCGAATTTGGATTAGGAATGCCAAAACTGAAGAGTAAAAATGTCGCGAACAGAGAATGGAGAAGGAGGATGAAGACGAGGCGCATACCGTCTCGTTACAATCTCTTTCTTAAATGTAGTTACTACTGTATAATTGTTGACTGGTCAAATAATAAAAAAAATATTATAATAATAATTGGCTTCGGCCCCACGCATGCCTTCCAAAAGTCCGGAACTTAATTGCCCGAGATTATGGGTCATAAGAAAAAATAATAATACACTGAATAAATAATAAAACCGGCCAAGTGCGAGTCGGACTCGCGCACGAAGGGTTCCGTACTATTATATACACACTAGCTTTCCGCCCGCGGCTACGCCCGCGTGGACTACAGGTTATATCGTGCCCAACTATGGGATAAAATGTAGCCTATGTCCTTTCCCAGGCTCTAATCTATCTTTGTACCAAATTTCATCAAAATCGGTTCAGTAGTTTAGGCTTGAAAGACGGACAGACAGACAGACAGTTACTTTCGCATTTATAATATTAATAATAGTATATAGTATGGATAAAAACGGCAAAAAATGATGTCTGTTGTATGGGAGCCCCCTTAAATATTTGTTTAATTCTGTTTTTTAGTATTTATTGTTAGAGCGGCACTGAAATACATCTGTGAAAATTTCAACTATCTATCACGGTTTATGAGATACAGCCTGGTGACAGACGGACGTACCGCGGAGTTTTTTTTATTTTTCTTTATTATGAGATTGGTTAATTCTTGACCCCAATTTTGACCAAGGACATAGATGAGGTCGACGATGGACCGATTTAACCCACAAAATGCCAATTAAGGCACTGGTACTCCCACGCAGCTTAGTAATAGGGTCCCGTTTTTAAACTTTGGGTACGGAACCCTAATAAAAAAAGATATATGTGAGTCACTTTAAACTAGCGAAAATGAAGGAAGTGAATCAGCCAAACAAACTGAGCAACTTTCTGAAAAAAATTGGAAAAAAAAATTGAGAAGTCGAACTTTTTTTCGACAATTACAATTATGCGTTCCTTAATCACCGCCTAAAGTTTTGCTACAGTAGAGCCGAATCCTAAAGTTACGTATGACAGCTCAACCACAGGTCGCTATAACCTTGTTAGGTCGTCATATTTGCAAATCAAAATTCAATAATACCATATCTCCCTAATTACGAACTAAAGATACACATTATCATAATTCTAAACTAAAAAAATAGTTTCCTAATATTAATATCATTTGAAATGCTCGTCATACGTAACTTTAGGATTCGGCTCTACTGTAACTCATTTTTTTATTTTTTTATTAATGAAGGGTTCGCTCTTGACCACAATCTAGCCCAAGGGTAAAGATGCGGTCGAGGATGTAGCAAGCTCACCCATAAGAAGCCTATTCACTCGAACTTTAAAGAGATTCGGGTTATATGAACTCGGAAATACAGTTCAAATCAGTTTAAATCCCCTTATATGATTTCTATAATACATATGATATGTCACGTTTCTCAAAGTAGAATTTCTTATTTTTACAGGAATTACTTACAGGAAAAACTCCTAGTCAGCAAGCGAACGCCTTACAAAAACTCATTAAGAGCTACGATCCAGGCTTAGCTGAAAATAACAAAGAAAAACTGCGCAAAATATACGCCCTAATGCTACAATACATCAACGATGTATTTACCGATTTAAAAAACGAGGGAGATGTTATGAAAGCTTTTCTCATATTCGATAAACTAGCCCCAATATTTTATGACTTAGCCCATATAAATAAAGGGTCATCAAAGAAATATATGGCTGAACTTTTAAAAGAAAAGCACAATAGATTTAAAAAGAACCACAGAAAAGTACCTGATTTAGATACTTTGATATTTTTTAAATTGGTTTCTTTGTTGTATCCAACGTCGGATTTCATGCATCCCATAACGACGCCATCTTTGATTTTTATGTCGGAGATTTTAAGTTTATCGAAATTCAATACAACTTACTCAATATCAAGAGGCTTATTTATCACTGCATTAATATTAGAATATACAACACTTTCTAAAAGATTCGTTCCAGCTGGTATAAACTTTTTAAGAGGAATTTTATATTTGAGCGCGAACACGTCTGTACTAAATCCCATACAAGTCGTTCCGCCATTTAAAATGCATAGAGACGCGAAGATTTTGAATTTAGTAGACGATTGTTCCAAAATGGAAGTTGAAATCAAAATGGCGGCTAAAGATTTGGTTTTAGAAGGAATTGACAATGGATTTAAAATACGCAGCCTTGTTTCTTGTACGTTGATGTTGAAAGAATTTTTCGATAATTGCAATGATTTTGAAGCGCAGGAGTGTATATTTGCGCCGCACATACATCTTTATGATCGAATCGATGTAGATTTGTATCCTGCGAAAGTGGCGAATATAGTTAGTAAGACTGTTAAATATATGAAAGAAGTGTTGGAAGTAAAGACTTATACTCCTTTGACGAGAGAGAAAAAGAGGCCAAAAGCTTTGAGATTGTACGAGCCGGATGTTCAAGAAGTGTAAGTATTTTTTTTTTTAAATTCTCTGGGTTTTGAATTTTAATACAATTTTGATGTTAGAGTTTTCAAACCACAGGTTATAAAATAACTATACATTAAAGAACTTAATCATGGACACTATTAGTGTGACTTTCAATTGGTTAGTGAAAGTTAAGGACTTGAATCAGCCCAAGAAACTGAAAAACTTTCTCCAATAGTTTGGCGAGTGTATATGTATGTATGTCTGTGTGTTTGTGATTTTGTCTGTAGCATCGTAGCTCCTAAACGGATGGACCTATTTTGATGCGTTCGTTTTTGGTTGAAAGCTGACATAATCGAGATAGTTTTAGCTATATTTGATCAAAATTTGTTTAGCTGTTTAAAAGTTATAAGCAATCGAATGTCGGGGGTGATACATTTTTTTTTAAATTGTAGATTTATTTAAGTTATAGTATGTATGTATGTAAACTATTGCATACTCTTACAAACTAATACAAAAGAAACATAGGTGTGCAAAGGTGGACTTATATCTGAAGGGATCTCTTTCAGTCTACCTTAATGTTATCTACAATATCTATACCTATACTTCTATACTAATATTATAAAGAGGAAAGACTTGTATTTTTGAATGTAGCGAATAGGCTTCGAAACTACTGGACCGATTTCAAAAATTCTTTCACCATTAGGATGCTACATTATCCCTAAGTAACATAGGCTACATAATTTTCCCGAATTCCCACGGGAATGAAGTCCCGAGCGGAATGCTAGTAGTAATTAAATTTAGAGTTATTCAGCAGGAGATTTAATTTAAATAACTTTTTAACAGTTTCACGGGTAGTAAGAGTGCGAAGCTGCCGAGGGAGATGGCAGAGAGGAGAAGACTTCAGACGAAGGTGAAGAAAGAGATGAAGGGAGCGCTCCGAGAGATCAGACGGGACAAGGCCTACATCGCTTCTGTCAAGATTCGGCAGAAGATTCACAGGTATGCATACCGAACCTTTTTTTTGAATGTTTAAAATAAATTGATAATGGATTGAAGTCGGTGCGAAAGCGACCTATCAAACTTATTTGGCTTGACACCGACTTCAAACTTGGTCCAGCCGTTTGAGCGTGAAAGAGTAACAAACATCTATACATACAAACTTTCGCGCTTATAATATAAGTAAGGATTATAATTTATAATAGTAAGGATAAAGCCACACATAAATTTTTATTTATTTTGGATTTTTTTTTAGAATGGGTAGTTTTAAAACAAATTGCTTAAAACTTTTGTCCTTGTCTTACAATAATATGTAGGTCAAAATGAGTTTCTGAACAAATAATCTGAGTAATTAAAAGAGTTGGTTATTCGGATATGCGAATTATTATTTTGCCTGCGAGTTCCTTCATTTTACTGCGAGTTACTATACACACACACACATACACACACGCACGCAAGCACGCACGCACGAACGCACTCACACACATTTATCTGTTTACAAATTACATCAATATCAGGAATTTGATCAGTCAGTCTAACACAATCTTCTTTCTCTCTCTTTCCAGCGACAACATCCGTAAAGATAAGGTGAAACAGATATACAAGGACGCAGCCATACAGCAAGGAGAGTTGAACCAGTTGAAACGAATGAAGTGATCTTAAAATGTAACATAAATGATTGTAAATATGGAAATAAAACATCGTATTGTCATATTTTTGTGTTTTTTTTAACCCCCGAAAAAAAGGTGTTATTAAGTTTGACGTGTTTATCCGTGTGTCTGTGTATCTAGGTTTGTCTGTGGCATCGTAGCTCCTATACGAATGGACCAGTTCAGTTCTGTGTTCAGTATCAAATTACACTGTGTTTGAATTTATAATTAATCAATTACTTAATAATTAATTAATAATTAATTCTAAACTAAATAAATAAATTAAAATGGGCACGGGCAAATTTTTTTCAGTCAATTCCTCTCAACTGACAATTTATTAAATGGCAGTTTATATATGATATTGTGAATAAATAAACTCGTCTGCTGGCAGAGCTGGGCACCGTTAATCAAATAGTTAAAAATTTGAATCAATAAGTTTCTTCGACCCGCATCACCTTAAACGTCAGTGATTCACAGCAACTTCATGTTTGTTTACTTAAAAGCTCAACCAAAAATAAATGGACTTTAGTTAACTTAGTTAATCGTTAATCCGCTAGCTTCGTTAAACGTTAAAGCGTTACATTTCGGAAGAATTAACGCAAGTTAACGTTAATCGTTAATCCGTTAACATGTGATAAAAATTGAAATTTTTATATCGTTGAAATTTCAAAATTTCAAATTGAAATTTTTATATCGTTGCGTTAGTGAACTTATAAAACCAAACCTGTTGGTTTAGGTTCTGGAAGTTAGATAACAGTTTAGGAACAAAAAATACATAATTCAAATGTGTAATTTAATAATTCAAATGAGTAATTTAATTATCTGGCGTAAGGTGCATATTCCCCTTCATGAACATTAACATGTTGAAGTTCCCATCCGCAAGCGAGGCTCGTTTTGGTGTCATTTCGTTTCATATCTAGGTGACTACTTGTATGAACCTGTTTTTCGCGCAGCGAGGTGCTGTGCGGTAAATATAATTGGATTAACGATTAACGGACTTCTGGATATTAATGGAAGTTAACGTGTCCGTTAACATTTTTAAAAGTTAACTTAAAAGTTAATAATCCGTTAGGTAATCAAAATGTTAACTTCGTTAATTAACGATTAACGAGTTAATGCCCAGCTATGTCTACTGGGTGTTTATTTACGCAACGTGTGACCAGCTGCCGCATTTTCCACGTTTTTTGTTTAAATATTGTATAAGCTATATTATGACGAATTTTCAAACGGGAGGAAATGACTGAATTAAATTTATTTTTCAACGTGATTGGGAGGCTACCGTTGCTTGACCCAGCCACCGAGCCGTAGCTGACTTGCATAGAGCTTCATCATAAATCTATCTGGGGCCTGATTTTTGAAACAATAGAATTCCAATTCGCATTGAAAAAAATTGTATGAGATTCTCATGCGAATCTTGTCAATTCGTATGCGAATTGGAATTCTATCGTTTCAAAAATATGTCTCCTGAAGCATTTTACAAGTTATCGCCCGAGAGAAAATGATTGACTAAAATAATAGCCTGGCCCCGGGGTCTAAAATAGGTTCAGCCGTGTAATAGTCTTCCAAAAACTGCTTAGCCACAAAACAATTAAAATGCACTTAGACTAACTTAAGTATCTCATTTTGACTGTTGTTTACGTAACAAAATGGTTTTTAGATAGGTAGGTATTAATCAAAATATTGGTTCAGTCGTTTAAGAATTTGAAACGAAAAATGTCAGGGGTTAAACAACATTATTGATTTTATTAGAGTTATATTTTATTAGAGTTATCTTCCAAATCATCGGCATTCATCCGCCATATTGTGTCGCGCCTCCCGTTAAATCAACACTGAAGCTAGTTTCGTACGACTCGTCCCCCCGGTCTTAACTCAAGAATCTCGAGTTAGTCTCGAGAGTCTCAAGACAACAAGAATAGTGTCAACATCGACAGTTTCTGTTTAATATCGCTAATTCCCCGACGCCCGCTTACTCCTGCTGATAGGGATGGGATTCGTTGTATTTTGTTATCGATAAAACGTCTTAGTTTTTAAGATTTTGGGCTCTTTCAAGAACATTCGACTGGTTTTGTTTAATATCGCTAATTCCCCGATGCCCGCTTACTAATGCAAATAAGGATGGGATTCTTTGTATTTCGTTATCGATAAAGCGTTTTTAAGATTTTGGGATCTTTCTAGAAAATTCGACTTTTTTTTATTTAAAATCGCTAATCCTCCACCCGCTTAAACTTTTACTATAATAGGGTATTTGCATTTTTTGAGTTTTGATAAAACGGCTTGAATTTTCAAGATTTAGGTGTGCTATACCTAAATCTTGAAATTAGATATGCATAGCAATAGCTAAGTAATGTAACGTATACTGTAAACTTTTATGTACTTTTTACATGAAGTAGTGACAAACATCCAAATAATCCGTCCATCCATCCTCACAGAGGAAGTAGGTAGGATAAGTAGGAAGGAGTATTTTTATCGATATATCATGTTCCCATCCCATCACCCAAAGCCTGGTTATTCGTACTCATTGTAGCTGAGGTCTTAACTAAATCCCAGGTTTGTAGTAAATGCTGGGTTTGTACTTGCCCAGGTTTTTTTTTAAAAGAGTTCTTTGAACTAACTGGATTAAGTGGGAAGCACTATTGTGGAAATCGAAAAAAATAAAAATAGTAACTTTCCGCGCGGGACTTCGTTCCCGTAGGGATTTGAGAAAATTATGTAGCCTATGTGTAAATCCAGGGTGGCAGCTATCGCAACACCAAATTTTATCAAAATTGGTCAAGCTGTTTGAGCGTGAAAGAGTAACAAACATCCTCACATCCTCATAAACTTTCGCATTTATAAAATTAGTAGGATTTATAATAGTGGTAGGATTAGTAGGTTCTAAGTACGAGTTTATAGTACGGTTCACTGGCTAAATAACGTTACCTTTGAAAAGAAGATAAATAGACTTTCCTACACAAACGTTTGCCCGGCCCGGGAATCCAACCAAAGTATAGCTACCTCTTGACTGGGGGTGCCATTGCTATCAGCAGCTCGAGTACGATGGCGATAGCGCGTGTAATGCGCCGCGGTCCTATGTCAAAATGTCAACATTGACAATGCCAGAGAGCGAGCAAGCATTTGCGCCGGGCCCTCGTGCAATCAAAGTGAAGTTTCACCGTCAGCCGAGTGGCGTGCCGCAAGAGTTTGTCGCCATCGTGCTCGAGCTGCTGAATGTTAAGTTGCTAGGTAGTTAGCAACTTAACGTACCTACAGTTGTCGGTGGCGCTGTTGATCGGGCGTCTGTCAGCAAGTGTATGAGGTTTCGACAGTTCTAAATTTTGCCACCTAAACGAAAACCGTGTGGTGATCGCTTGAGAATAACACCACCCCATCTCTTTCCGTGGGTGTCGTAAGAGGCGACTAAGGAAACACAAATGAGACCTGCCTCCTAGTAATCCATCCCAGGCAACGACACTTCATTTTTTTCTGAATCTGAGGTGTCATCCTATGGTCTCATGCGGTGTGTTAGGCTCTGTAAAGGGCCGTCTGGTTCGCGACCACCCTCCTAACGAAGTCCGACGCCAAACAGCTTGCTGTGTTCCGTCGGTACGTGGGAGTACCAGTGCCTTTATAGGAATTTTCTGGGTTAACTCGCTCCATCGTCGACCTCATCTTTGACCTTATGGTCAAGATTGAGGTCAAGAGTTAACCCATCTTATAATTTTAAAAAAAGAGTGAATATGGTCACTATTATCATTTAAACGCCACTGAGACGCCATTGATCAGTGGGATAAACGCCCAGATGTCTGTTCTTGGGTCTGGGTGTTTGTGTTGTGTACATCTTTGCATGTGTTCTCATGATACAAAAGAAATTCTAAGAGTTTTTGTATGTATGTGTATGTGGTGTAGGTAATATTATTGAACGCAATTCTTCAAAAAACATTATTCACCATACAATTGTCTGTTTTTTAATCAGAACTCTAATGAAGCATCAATAGCTGTTAGTACCCCAAATAAAAAAATACAAAAAACTAGAAGACTTTGAATATAATGAATTTAAAGTCCTAAAAATATGGTCTTAAGGGCAGAAGGGAAATCTCTGTGTGGGAATGATAGTGTGTGGCGTTAAAAATTACACGAAACTGAGATACAAAGTTACACCTAACTAAAGAAGTTAACTAACTACACACAATGCATACTAATCGGTTTTCATTTTACATATCCCTCCTATAACGATATTAAAGTAGGTATTATGCAGCTAATCCAACTATTATGTGCAGTCCTGAATGTTATCTGGCAGAAGGGATGGTATTATGTACCGAATTCAATGAGACGTCCCGATTTTTGATGTGACACGTCCCGATTTTTTATGCGACGTCCCGATTTATGATGCGACGTCTCACTTTTTCCTGACATTTGTTCCGTTTTTCTTATTCAGAGTAGGTTGTCAAGATTCCTCGGATCCGTCTGAGCGTTTATCTTCATATTTTAAATTGCCACCGCTAAGGAATGGAATTCTCTGCCTGCGTCTGTATTTCCGAGCTCATAGTTATAACCCGAGGTTTGAGTGATTAGGGTTCTTCTGGGTGAGCTGGCTATATCCTCGACCGCACCCATCAGGTTCCCTGCCTCTGTGTAGGTTGCACTGATCGGTTGAGATCAGCGAGTGCCACTTGGCTACGCCCGCTACTGTTGTGGTCAACAGCGAACCCACTACACAGACCGTGGTTCCGTCCTCGCCGGCGAGGACCTTCGTCACGTATACCCCATCATCTCCGCCCCGATTCGCGGTACCGGTACGTACCCGGCCGCTTCTCTCCAAAAACGTATGTCCGACTCCCCTCTTCCAGTAACGCCCCAAGCCCCACGACCCATTTTTTTTTTTTTTTTTTGTTACTTAAAATGTTTGGGCTGAGAGCCATCTGCGCTCGCCACTTGCTCGGTGAAGCTGTAAAAAACAGTGTAGTTATTTAGAAAAAAAAACAAGAGCGAACCCCTTCTTTATAAAAAAAACGTGACATATAAAAGCAGGACAGTTTAACTCCGTGCAGCCCTACTGGTTGCTCTCCCGTTGGCTTTTAATAAACTAAGCGCCGTATGAAAGCTCAAAGATCCTCGCATCCATTCTGAGCTGGAAACGCTTTCATTGCGATACCTTTGGATTGGAGTCACACCGTTGCGAACTCTTCCATTTTAAAAGATCTATGATGAATTCCTTCAGGCCGCCATGTTAATCAGTTACCTATGAAGAATTTTTCCGCTTTCCTCGTAACCAGTTACCAACGAGGAAATGATAAACTGGACTTAGGAGATTTTTTTAAAGTAGTTGCTTCTTCCGCCAATAGACTTTCTTAAATCCGACGGAAGCAGAATTTTTATTACTTACTAGCTTTAGAGGGCAGATTTTCGTTAGCAAAGAATTTTATTCAATCTATACTACTCGTAATATTATAAAGAGAAAACAAATTATGTGGCCTATAATATGTTAATCCATGGTGTCAGCTACCTCCATACCAAATTTTATCAAAATTAATCCAGCCATTTGAGCGTGGAAGAGTAACAAACATCAATACATCCATACATCCTCACAAACTTTCGCATTTATATTATTAGTAGGATAGAATATTTTGTTTATTAATGGTACTTAAATAAATAATTTTTGAATTTTGTTTCATATTACCAGTTTTTTTTTGTCAGAAATAGTCAAAGAAATCTGCTACTGGAATTTGTAACAGACGCTTCAAAAATTAAATTAAAAAGTGGAAAACAACTACGAAACTATGAAAATCGAAATAAATGTATAGAAACTCTTGTAGACAAACGATACCGCGTTTTAGAATTCAGGCTGCGCCATCTAACGAGCATGATATAGAACTAATGATGGCGGAGTTATCTATGAAAAAACCTTATTTTTTACCGACTTTAAAAAAGGAGGAGGTTTGATGTTCGATTGCATGTAAGTATTTTTTTTAAATGTAGGTTCACCGATTTTTCGCCAATTACGGACCGATTTTCAAAATTCTTTTTTTGTACGAAAGAGTATACTCCAGAGGTCGTCCCATATAAATTTTATAGAAAATGATTCAAAAAAATCAACAAAAACAAAAAATACTACAAACCAGAACATCATCTAAATAAATGAGTGACTTTTGCGAACTGTTGTTGGGATTGAAGTCGGTGACTCATACGTTTTTATAACGTGGAAAATTATTTAAAATTGTGATTAAGTAAGCGTAATTGTTAGTCGGAAATAACAATAAAAGAAAACCTAACATATTTCGTGAAACATCTTTGTCTTTATTTCATGGAGAGGTGAGTTGAGTTTATTATTATTAATTAACGATTACTTATTATGAGATTATGAATTGTTTTTTAAAACAAATATTATGAATGCTTTACTGTAAATTGATTTTATTATGTAATGATTTTCACATTGTCGACTTGGGGGTACTGTAGATGATATTTTAATTTTTTAAAGAAAGAAATACTTGATTTATTGAGTTTAAATAAAATATATAATACTAGCACCCCGCTCGGGACTTCGTTCCCGTGGGAATTCGGGAAAGTTTTGTAGCCTATGTCACTCAGGGATAATGTAGCATCCTAATGGCCAAAGAATTTTTGAAATCGGTCCAGTAGTTTCGGAGCGTATGCGTTACATACAAAAATACAAATCTTTCCTCTATTATTATTACTAGCTTTCCGCTCGGGACTTCGTTCCCGTGGGAATTCGGGAAAATCATGTACCCTATGTTCATCCCGGATAATGTAGGATTCTAATGGTGAAAGAATTTTTCAAATCGGTCTAGTAATTTCGGAGCCTATTCAATGCAAACAAACAAACAATCAAATCTTTCTTCTTTATAATATGTATATAGATAGACTAAATATTATAAATATAGATATAGATTATCTTATCTTTTTTTTAATGAGATGGGTTAACTCTTGTCCCCAATCTTGACCAAGGTCATAGATGATGTCGACTATGGAGCGAGCTAACCAAGAAAATGCCAATTAAGCCACTGGTACTCCCACGCACTGACGAAACACAGCAAGCAGTTTGGCGTCGTACTTCGGTAGGAGGGTGGTCGTAAGGTTTTTTATTACCCTGTAGTATTAGGTCCACCTATGAAATAGCTATGTTTTCCATACTGAGCCTGGTCATCAGGAAAAAACCTAAAATAAGAATGTATATAAATTTTACATTTTTGTTTTAGGTTTTTTAGGCTGTTTTAGAAACAGCTGCTCCTGTTTGGAATATAACTGAGGTGTCGTCCTATGGTCTCATGCGGTGTAGTAGACTCTGTAAAGGGCCGTCTGGTTCGCGACCGGTCCTACCGAAGTCCGACGCCAAACAGCTTGCTGTGTTCCGTCGGTGCGTGGGAGTACCAGTGCCTTTATAGGCATTTTTTGGGTTAACTCGCTCCATCGTCGACCTCATCTTTGACCTTATGGTCAAGATTTAGGTCAAAAGTTAACCCATTTTATAATAAAAAATAAATAACTGAGAAAAAAAAAACAACAGCAATTTCAGAAGTCAGAAGGCTCGTAGCCCAGTGGTGCTCGCTGACCTAAACCGATCAGTGAGGCAGGGAACCTGATGGGTGACCAAAGTGGCAATTTATCACGAGCGTTCAGGTCCCGGCTGTTGTCGATTGACTACAGTCGTTAAACCCAAGTCGGAGGCCATTTGGCGGTTTGAAAGTTCTGACACCAGGTTTAGTCAAGTTCGCCACACACTTGACTATGGCTACACGGTAAGAAGATTTGCTGCGAATGAATCACTGTGAACAGCGACTGATCAAGAGTTCTGACTGCCCTAGGCTAATTATGAGGACGCGCCCCCGCCAGGTGTGTTACGGACGGCCTAAAAAACGCGAGAACTAGGTTGCACTGTTTGAATTCCGAATTTCCCATACAAAATGTAACAATTTATTAAGGCGACTACAGCACCAAAATTACGATTTTATGATGCGTAGATAAGCATGATGCACTCCATTAAATCGAAGAAAAAAAATACTACGGTAATATTTAGGACATAAACTAGGTAAGGTTAGATAGAAAAAGCTCACAAAGTCACCTATAAATACCCAATATTGTGTATCTTTTAAGCTGTAAAAAACGATAGTAAAATGCACACAGGAACTTGAATTTGCTATCAAAATGTTCGTGATTGAACACTCTCGATAAGTAGTTAACGCATTTTTCGATTTAAGCTGTTACCTTTCCATAAATCTCATTTTTCTAACATTCGAACATGTTTTTACGCACGCGCGCTTTCATAGTCCGTAAACTTCGTGTATCGACACTGTTCGCACTGCTGGCCCAGGCCTGCTGAGAGACGGAGATGGCATTATTCCTATGTGTGCTGCCTTTATCGGGTGCTGTAGTCGCCTTAATCTGTGACAAAATGAAGTTAAAATTTATGCCCGTTTTTGACAAAACTCGCACTAGGCACTCTGTTGCCAGCAGCTCACCCACTCGCCCGACCACCAACAGATCGAGTAACGAGTCAGTGTTTGTTTTACGCGCGCTTTTTAAAATTTCAAAATTTATTGTTAGAATTGGGGACTCTCAAGCGCATTTAGTTTTAGTGTTTTGTCTCGGTCTAGTTCAAATATGTAGGGTAGATGCAATGATGCTAGATTAGTGCATCCGAAAACACGATTTTAGCGCGCCCCCCCGATCCTCGCGCCCTAGGCTGCAGCCTAACTAGCCTAAGGGTTAATCAGGGCCTGACTGTGAAACACAGTTCGGTGTGCGTGGCGGCCGGTGTGCTTTTGTTTGTAAAAATCCTCCCTTTCATCCCCACTATTCCCTTTGACGCTGCTGCATCTGCCGCCGCAAGTTATTCCACACTGATTTCTTTAAAACTGAAGGAATCATCCAAAAGGGGAAAAACTACGTTGATGACAGTTGCGCTGACTTCTTTTTAACGACAGTAGTCAATCGACAACAGCCAGGACCGCCGGCTTAACAAAGCACGAAAACGCTCGTAATAAATTGCCATTTTAGTCACCCATCAGGTTCCCTGCCTCTTTGTACGTTGCTTAACCTCACTAATCGGTTCAGATCAGCGAGAACCACTGCGCTTCAAGCGCTTATTTTACCAAACACTTTGCAAAGATAAAATAAAGATTTAAAAACTATCTAAGGCGATGAGATATGCGTTATCTTAAAAAATTTTAACGTTTTTTACAGTCGCGGGAGTGTTGAGTATTGCATACTTATCTACGCCTAAACTTAATATAAAATTGAGATTTCTCGTCGGCGGATCTCACAGACAAAAAATAATTCATTTCATTAGAACTGATTTATTTAAGATGATTACCAGTACAAAAGTGTTTCAAATTCTAAAATTCGAGGTTTTACCAATAAATAAAGAGTTAGGTCGAGAGGTCAGCTGGTTAAGAGGTTGATCGTCGGGTCCTGGGGTCGATTCCCGGTCGGGGAAAATATTTGTGTAAAATGCAGATGTTTGTACTCGGATCCCGGGTGGTCGTGTCTGTCTTTGTGTACAATCCAAGGGACCCACGACACAAGGGAAACCTTTGAGTGTGTAGGAATTTCTCAGGAAACCTAGGTTCCGAAGCAAACCTAGTCTTTGAGTGTGTGGAGTTTGAATAATACAGTCACACCAAATGCAATTAACTGTTTTTTTCTTCTTATCGTGCAGGTATAGTCAAGTAAGTGGGAAACTTGTCTAACCCTGGGTGTCAGAGTTTTCAAACCGCCAAATGGCCTCCGACTTGATTTTAACGGCTGTAGTCAATCGACAACAGCTGGAATCGACAGCTTCACGTGCCCTCTGAAGCACGGAAAAGCTATAATTTGCCATTTTGGTTACCCATCATGTTCCTTGCATCTGTGTGCGTTGCTTAACCTCACTGATCGACAGAGATCAGCGAGAGCCACTGGGCTACAAGCGCTTCGACAATGTCGTTCGTTTAAACCAGAGGTTCCCAAACTTTTTTTCTCATAGACCACTTTCAAGATTTTGCTGGTTCCGGTGAACCCCCTACATTTCTGCAATATTCCCATAACTCGTCAAAAAAATTTAAGATTAGATCTAACTATGGAAATTTGCGTTGCGGCTGAGTTACAACTACTTCCAATCACGAATTAAGAGTTTTCGATAAAAAAGTGAGAATTGATTGGTTTGTTAATTAATTGATTCTGCTGCGAGTGGATGTCAAGTAAAATTCCATCCAACTTTACTTTTTTGACATCTACTCAGAGCACTTCCATTAATTATTTATCTGCCTAAAATGTAGGCTTGACTTCATGGGTGAAGTCAAGCCAATATTTTAGTTCTTCACTATCGAAACCAGATAAATTTTCGTGGACCCCGCTTATGAATTGTGAACCCCCATTTTTTTATCACGCCAACTTATACGCCCATTTTTTTGTTACGCTAACATAGACCCCCATCGAGTCGCCCGCGGACACCTGGGGGTCCACCTGGACCACTTTGGGAATCAGTGGTTTAAACTCTACTTTATAAGAAGGCTAAGGTCGATTCAGCCACAAGGATTTTGCTTTCAATGTCACATTTATCTCAAATGAAGGATCTTTAGAAGGACACAAGCTTGTCTAATAAAAGTAATATATTAAACCACTTGATAAAGGAGTAAAGAAATCCGTAAACGAGAAATCTTTATTATACATTTATCTTATAAAAAAGGCGAAGTATGTAGGTAAACTTAAAACTCCCGCTACTGTAAAAACGTTTAGAATTTTCAGTATACAGGGCTTTAGGTTAATCTCTTTCAACCTCTCGGGTGGTTAATCAGTCCATGAAACTGAACAACTTTCCCCCAATAATAGGTCAAAATACGAAAAAAAAATTCATCAGCATATTTATGTTTTTTTTTTTCATATTTTGACCTAGATACCTAAAGCCCTGTATAACGCATTTCAAATCGCTTTACATAGGTAGTTTACTTATCTTGACCTTATCTTTGCAAAATGTTAGTTTGATAAGTCGACGAGTTGTTACGCTGTTTACAACTTGCCGATATATATAAAAAAAATCGGTCAAGTGCGAGTCGGACTCGCGCACGAAGGGTTCCGCACCATTATAAAAACGAGCAAAAAATCACGTTTGTTGTATGGGAGCCCCCTTAAATATTTATTTTATTCTCTATTTTATTATTTTTTGTTATTGCGGCAACAGAAATACATCATCTGTGAAAATTTCTAACTACTTAGATATCACGGTTCATGAGATACAGCCTGGACAGACGGACAGCGGAGTTTTTACCCTTTGGGTACGGAACCCTAAAAAATTCTCTACAAACGAATAATATTTTGAAAATTGACGGACGAATCGTAAGATTAAAGGAATTAAAAATCATAGAACAAAGGTTTCAAACAAAGATATCGAAACTGAACAAAAACGACATTGAACTAAACTTCAGTAACAGCAGTGCTAGATTAATCGTAACCAATGTGCCTCGGTGACAAATCTTAAGCCTTGACGGGTTCAAATCCCAGTTGATACTGATATCTTGCCGCAAAAAGCTGACTCAAAGACTATTTCGTCTAGGCGATTAGATTGCTAAATGCTCACAGAACCAGTGAAACAGAAAATCAGACGGGTGGAAAATTTCAAGTTAAAACTTTCATGATCTAGTCGCGAAAGCTAAAACTTTTTGGGACCTACCGAACACGATTTTACCCAGGATCCAGTACTGGCCGCACTAATTGTGTGGTTTTAAGAGGAATGTGCTAAGTTTAGTTAGATAAGATAGATATTGCAAACAGTCAAAAAAAAAGTAACTTAAATACAAAAGTGCGCAAAGGCTGCCTGCCGCTAAGAGTAATCTCTTCCAGGCAACTCTAGATTATTCCAGACAAGATTATTTCCTTAATTAACTTAAAATCATCAATATTATACATTAACATCATACTCTGGTCAACGAGCGCTTCACACTAGTTATTTTTTTTAATTTCTTCATTATAAGATGGGTTAACTCTTGACCTCAATCTTGACCAAGTTCATAGATGAGGTCGACGATGGAGCGAGTTAACCCAGAAAATGCCACACTAGTTTGTATTTAACACTAAGCAAAGCGCCATCTGTTGAGAATACGCCGCACGTCGAGCACTGAAGTCAAAACCATGTCCTCAAACCAAATAATATCTCAAAACTTTAAAATTCAAGTGGGCCAAGAAAATCGACCAAAAGCTAAAAAATTTCGAAATCGTGTTCTGAAGAAAATATTTTATAAAATTTTACTACATTTTTAGTACATTTTATCAAAAATGGATTTGGAGCAGGGCGACAACAATGATTTAGAACTGCAGAAGAGAATGGAAGACGAGCACTGTAGGCTGCAGAGGCAGGTGAGGCTCTGCTTTGTGATTGTATTATTGTAATTTAAGAGAGAACCTTCAGTTCTTCCACATAAGGCATAAAGATCCGTGGGCGATGGAGAAGAAATTCCAGCAGGTATTGCATGTTCTTTTCTTTTGATGAATCAAATTAAAGATGTGAGAGATTTAACACAAAAGCTGCAAGGTCCCCCTTTTTTTGTAAGGCAAGTTTATTGCGTTTATTCAGACGGCTTAGGCAAGGACTTTGGGGTTCCTTTGAAAAATAGCCTCAACCAAGAAGTAAGTAGTTAGTTTTTCTTGGCATGATCGATTTTTTAGGACTCGGTATTCTCACTTGGCGTTTGTTGCTTAACTCCAAGGAGTATAACGAAAATACCACTACTATTATGGTGGGAAACTACAAAGACCCCGTCAAATCCGCTAGACCAGGGGTTCCCAACGTTTTAACCTATGCGCCTCACCTAACGCTGAGCTAAAATCCTACGCCCCCTCTAGGGGCTGAAATTGGGAGTTTATATAAGAAAATTAAACAAACAATGATAAAGTGATAAAAATGAGGGTGTTTATTTTTATTCTTATGACAATAGAATTTTAATAAATGTACCTTTTGTTTTTACGAGTATATGCAGTTAACCTGAACCGTTTCTTCTCTATTATTTTATGACTCGTAGCGTGGAGAACGGATACAACAAAAATTAACCAATTGAGTTTAGTATTTTTTTAATAGGCAGAAATCAGGGACCTCTGCGCCCCCTTGGAACCGCTCGACGCTAGACAGTTATAATCATATCATAATATTATAAAACAAAGTCTACTGCTGCATCTGTCTGTCTGTCTGATTGCGATAAACTCAAAAACGACTGAACGGATTTCACCAATCGACGGACTGATTCAAGAGGAAAGTTTATGTGCATAATTTATTCTCTAAATTCCTACGGGAATGAAGTCCGCGGTGGGAGCTAGTAAATGATTAAAATGGAAATTATTTAGTTTTTCTGTTTCCAAGGTACAGAAGTATCCAAGCATGAACGTCGTGGTCACGAAATAGTGAAGATACAGTTAAGCAATCAACTGTAATAGAAAACTATTATTTCCAACTGCACTATTGTACCGCAACACGTCATCCCTATAAAAACCAGCGCCATTAAAAAACGATAACGGCGATATCAAAGTCAAAATGTGTACAGTGCTTCAAATTTCTTAATGTCTCTCGGCAAACAGAGTCTGCCTCGTTCTTGTTATTTGAAAACCCACTTACTTATTCAAAATAAGAAATCTGCCGAACCACAAGAAGTAAATAGAAGCACTGTAGAGCGATATACGGTGGGGTGTACATGCAAAACATTTGTTTTAATTATACAACAGGTTCGAGCGATCCAGTTCGACCGCCTCCAAGTGTCTGCTGGGGTCCATCCTCAATTCCGCCCACAGGACAAACTGTTGAAAGTATTGAGGCATGAGTACCTGGAACTGGTCCGGAATTTAAAGGTTCTGTACTATTTTGGTTACTTCATTAAGCTATGCAGTCGTATACTCAAGATTATTGTATACTCTCTTATCATCTCTAAGGTGACTGGACGAGATCCCTTTAGGGATAACTCCGCCTTTGCACGTCTGTGTTTATTTTGTATTAGTCTGTAAGAGTTTGCAAATATACCGTTTACATACATACTTATACTATCATTTGGTGCAGTTACGCAGCCTATGAATGGATGGTTTTTGGATTTGATGGGATAAAAGTTTGTATGAAAAGCAGATGTTTGCTCTCGGGACTGGGTGTTGGACTGTTGGTGTCCCAAGGCATCCGCGAAACAATAGTGTTGGCCTTAAATATGCTACTTAAAAACATTCAAGTTTAAAACTTTGTTGAAGCCAGTTCTTGCTGGTAGAGTTGAAGCGCAATTTACCTTCTGACGTATTCCGAAGAGTCGATTTGGAGTGTATAATTAAATGAAAAAAAAACAAACGTTAGCCATGTTTGGTAGCGTAAGCGCGATCACACTTTCACTTAATTCGATGATAGTCAAAACCAAGCAGTGGTAGATTTTCGTCACACATCAAGCAGATATACCTGTAGTCTTTCGTTTATTTACATGACAAGACGAAATTAACAGTCTAATTCGAAGTCAGACAAAAAGCAAGCACAGATTTTTTAAAGACAAACAAAATCTAAATGTTTGTCACTTGACGATAGGTTTTGAGTCTTCTTTAGCCGTTCTTCTAATTCGAAGAGTCTATTTCAGACAGCAAGATCAGGATATCACAAAAAGCGCGACAAGGAGATGAAAAAGCGATTGAAGGACCAGCTGCTATTCAAGAAGAAGTTGGACGAACTATCAGAAGGTCTTTTTTCAACGAGAATCTGCAATATCTTCAATCTATCACATTTAATACGATTGAACCTATACTATCCGATTGACTCTAATGCGTTAAACCAACTCAGACGTTGGTATACTTCGGATACTTCAGGAGTTATATGAGCTCATTACGCTAGCCCCTTTCTTTTATCGGACGTCCAGACACACTGTGTAGGGTATCATCATTACCGAATTCTTGTTCGCTCTGAACCTCTTCTTCATCTACAGAAACAGAATTTTTATTCCACACACAAATAATATTTATATTAGAAATACAATTATTACAATACAACATTACAAAACATTAAAATACATATACACACATCAACGCGGTCTAGGGATATTGCACGATTTTTCATACAAAAGAGGTCTGTTTGAGTAGCTACAACAGCATATACATCGATACACATCGAGATACATGGAGGGCTATAATTTTCAGACGAGCAAGTGCTAAGCCTGAATTTTCAATACTAATCAATAATTTTTTTTTACTTGAAATTTGTGAAAACGTGACGGAAACGAAAACGAAAATGCACTTTTTGCCTGCTTTTTGTATGAAAGTAGTCGAATTTATGCAAAAAAAATTTTCATTTACGTCACGTTTTCACAAATTTCAAGTAAAAAAAAAAATTATTGATTAGAATTTAAAATTCAGGTTTAGCACTTGATCGTCTTAAAAGTATAACGCTCCATCTATCTCGAGTATGCTTTTGTAGCTTCTCAAACAGACCTCTTTTGTATGAAAAATCGTGCAATATCCCTAGACCGCGTTGATGTGTATATTTAGAGGTGGGGTGGAAAGGTGTGCACAGCAACTGTTTTTTTTTTCAAAAATTTTGAAAAGCCTGTGGCACATGGCGTGACACTGGGGATTGAACTTAATGCTGTTTGTTCCCAAGCCTTACCCACTAGCCATTTTGCAACCAATGCTCCTTTAATACATACATACATACGCTCACGCTTATAGTCCCTAAAAGGGTAGGTAGAGCATCAGTGGTTCTACATGATGCCACGTTTGACACAGATTGTGAGGGTGGTCGTATAATGGTGAGAGGTGGTCGCCTATTATAAAGCAATATCCTCGCATCCCACTTACATACTTTTACTGTATACCTGGGAAGAGTAGGTAGTTGGCACATTCTTAATTTTTATTAGGGTTCCGTACCTCAAAAGGAAAAAACGGAACCCTTATAGGATCACTTTGTTGTCCGTCTGTCCGTCCGTCCGTCCGTCTGTCAAGACCCTTTTTCTCAGGAACGCGTGAAGGTATGAAGCTGAAATTTATATCAAATACTCAAGTTTACTGTCCCTTAGAGCTGTGAAAAAATCAAACTTCTAAGCCAACGCAATCAAAAGATACAGCCATTTATGTCGCGAATTTCCGCAAATTTTCGACACTCGCAAGGGAATCAAAACCTACAGGGTACTTCCCGTGAACTCAGAATCTTGAAATTTGGCACGAAGCAACATCTTATAGCACAGATACCTAAAGGAAAAATTGCGAAAACCGTAAATTTTTAGTTACATTATATCATAAAAATATTTTTAATAATTTTAAACTTACTACCCCTTTCCTCATGAACACGTAGAGGTATTAAATTGAAATTCATATCAAATACCTTTATATAAGGTCTATAATACCTTTAAGCAGGTTTGTACGGAACCCTCGGTGCGCGAGTCCGACTCGCACTTGGCCGGTTTTTTCACTCCTAGTCCAGCATGGAAGGAATTTAATAGATAAGGACTTATCTATTAAGTTATATAAATATATAATTTTCCTTAATTCCTCAGTTGGCGTAACCGTCACACAGCAAATGGAAGACTTGCTGCATAAAAAAACGAAGCAGTTGCTCACATTGCGAGAACAAGTCAACGCTAACATGGGACAGGTGATGTTTTTTTAATAACTAACCAATTTTATCTGTTAGACCACTGCATATAATGGAAAAACGAAAGGGAGGTCTTCTCCTTGTCGTATCGATAGTAGAAATAATCAAACTAACGCAAGTCCAGCTCCATGCTTTTTTTATTGGATCATTTATAGTGTAAGAGACAGGACAGCGGGACGCAATAACAGGTGTTCCATCTTTTGTGCTTTTCTGGTGGTCCAAGGAAGACAGAAGTTGTTTTGAGGGATTTTTTTCGCCCATAGCTTTAGCACTCTGTGAATATTTTTGGGATGACGGCCTTTGGTCTACTGGAGAGTTAGTAGCTGGTGAATTGTAAGTTTTTCTTTCACTCCCAGACCAGTGTGGAAATTACTTTATGGGCGCCAACATAGTGCGGTTACGATTTTAGAACATCTGGAGTAGACCTTGAGTACGATTTGAAGCATTCTTTTGAAATTTAGATTAAAGAGCGTCGAAATGACAGCGAGCGTCGGTTAGTGAAGACAGAGAACAGGCTGGAGGTGGCCAAACACCGGTTTAATATCACACAGTGCGAGAACAAGAAGATCAGAGAGGAAATTGAATCCATGCTGAAAGATAGGTTTGTGTACTTAGAGTTACAATTAATTTCAACGCAACTTTTGTCATTGGCTGATTGTCTTAGTATAACTATGGGGACTGTTGAGTTTTATGGTAAACTTGATGATGTCCGGGATTCCCTTCTCGAGGAATTTTTGTAAAATCCTTCTTTATTCCTCATCTACGTTATGAAAGGGACCTTTGGGCCTAATTTCGGCTTTCTAGGTTCAAGGTTTGGGCTGGGCGTCGATGATCGTTTACGCCAAGCATAAACGAATTTTCTTAATTCTGGTTAAAAACGCACCCGTTGATAATAAACAAAAAAAAGTGCGGGTTTCATCACGATGTTTTCCTTCACCGCTGATCAAGTGATAATTTAATGAAAAATTTGTACATAAATCCGAAAAGACGAATTCAGGGGTACAGGCCCGCACCAGGGTTTGAATTGAACCTTGTGGGTTCAATCCTTCTTTGTTCATCACCTACGTTATAAAAGGGACCTTTGAGCCAAATTTCAGCTTTCTAGGTCCAAGTGTTTGGGCTGGGTGTTGATGAGTCAGTGAGTATATATATATTAAGATTTAGAACGTGTTACGACTGGCACTTTTTATGCTTTTCTTTCAATTAATGGGATAGGTATTAGTTGTTAGGGACTGTCCATCTATTCCGTTACAATAAAAAGGGCTTCCCTCATACATAATATGAATATTAGAAAATGCATGACACAGTCTAGTGTCGAATAAGTCACAACATACAACTGTATGGCCTCGTATGGATTCCAGGATGCTCTTCAATCGAGACTGGTCAAAGATGCTGAACGCCTTGAACAAGGGGAAGAAGTTCCTGACAGATCTGTTTGAGTCTTCCACCCTGGCATACGATCAGCGTGATGAATGGGTAGCCAAGCTAAGGTCTATGCAGGAGAAGGGGAAAGTGGACCAGTTAGTGCAGTTACAGGTGGGTATGACTTACTAGTAGAGAGGTGAACTTGTATAATTACTAGTCGATTTTGCAAAAAAGCCTTCTTGCAACCACTAATGTCATCATTCTACATTTGATCATGATGCTACGTGGTTCGATAACTCTGAGACTTGGTTGATTACACTTGCTTACACGATAATGATTAGATGCCCGTTGATGGACACTCTTACTACTAGGATATCGTAGGCACTAAACTTTTTTTTAATCAGGCCATACAGTCCACACGGGCCTCCATTTAAAACATGAAGGGGATTTGGGCCATAGTCCGTCATTCTTGCCAAATAAGGGGTTGGTAAGCGTAAACGAATTTTTTAAATTGTGGTTACAACGCAAAAAAGTGCGGATTTCATCACGATGTTTTCCTTCACCGCTGAGCAAGTAATAATTAATGAAGAATCTGTACATAAATCCGAAAAGACGAAATCAGGGGCACAGGCCCGCACCAGGATTTGAACCCGCAACCTTCCGGTTCAAGTCCGGCTTATTACCAACTGGGCTATCACTACTATCACCAACAGGCACTTAACTAATTGATTCTATTGACTGTCTTCAGGAAATGCGCGACTACCAAAAGCTGGTTGACCACGAGTTGAAACTCTACCAGTTTTTAGGAAGAAAAGGCGTGGTCAGAGTAAACAAGCACGTGGAAGAAAAAGAAGAGAAAATGAAGAAGATGGAGGAAGAAGAGACGAAGAATGAAATAGAAAACCATTTGAAAATCCTTGATGACGTTTCTGTAAGATTTTTCTTGATAAAAAGGGTTCGTTTCGTTCTCGCGCAATGGCAAAAATTTGCACGAGAATACTAAGTAGGATAGAATAGTAATCTGCAATGTAAGGGGGAAGGTGGAATGAGATTATTGGATGATGAGCTTATGGGTAAAGTTGAGTAAGTAGATAAAATACGGTATTTATGTGGGTTTTTCCCAAAATGTTCTTAAATGCCCGGGAAAATGTGGGTAAAATTATATATCTAGGTAAAAACGCAAAAATTCACAAATATTTTTGTTAGGGTCGTAAAACATAATCAAAATGACAAATAATTTTAGGGAAAGAAAACTGTTCGGCGCAAATGAGACTTGAACCCACGACCCCAGGATTAGATCTCCTGGTGCTCTAACCACTGAGCTATCGTTGCCTTCAAGTCAAGCGGCGAAATTTCTCATTCCCTTATTAAGCACTGAAGCGCTCGTAGCTCATCGAGGCGCTCGCTGATCTCAGCCGGTCAGTGAGGTTAAGCAATGCATACAGAGGCAGGAAACCTGATGGGTGACCACAGTGGAAATTTATCACGAGCGTTTCCGTGATTCGGAGGGTAAGTTAAGTGGTCGGTCTTGGCTGTTTTCGATTGAATACAATCGTTGAAACCAAGTCGGAGGCCATTTGTCGGTTTGAAAACTCTGACACCAGGTTTGGTCAAGTTCGCCACGCACTTGACTAAACCTACACGATAAGAAGAAGGCTAAGCACATTACGTCGTGCTCGTACTTTTAATTACTTTTATTTCATTATAGTGGCGATTTTTACCCGTGTGGTGATCGGTTGAGAATAACACCACCCCATCTCTTTCCGTGGGTGTCGTAGGAGGCGACTAAGGAAACATTAATGAGACCTGCCTCCAAGTAATCCATCCCAGGCAACGACACTTCCTTTTTTTTCTGAATCTGAGGTGTCGTCCTATGGTCTCATGCGGTGTGGTAGGCTCTGTAAAGGGCCGTCTGGTTCGCGACCACCCTCCTACCGAAGTCCGACGCCAAACAGCTTGCTGTGTTCCGTCGGTGCGTAGGAGTACCAGTGCCTTTATAGGCATTTTCTGGGTTAACTCGCTCCATCGTCGACCTCATCTTTGACCTTATGGTCAAGATTGAGGTCAAGAGTTAACCCATCTTAAAATAAAAAAAATAAAAAAATAAATAGAGAACTATCCAAATTCCAAAAAATTGATGACGGCAGCTTTGACTGGCGACGCTACCGCCAACTGAATGTCAAGTTGCTAAGAGTTTGCAACATACCATTCGCTTGGTGGTGGCGCTGCTAGTCGGGGTGGTTGTTATTAAATGTATGACGTTTTAGTTTCGACAGTTCTCAAGTTCACCACCTGAATGGGTAAAATGGTCACCATTGTTATTCAGCCGCCAGTTAGTGGAATAAATACCCTGTGCTCGCACGTTTAATTAGTAGATGATTTAAAGACACTTTGCCTTTTTCCAGGAATACAAACAAACAGAAGATATAGATAAAATAATATATTCTTTTCAACAAAAAGAACAGGAAAATTTCTCCATTTATAAACTTTTGACGAGTTATTGTGCTGAGAACGTCATGCTCGAAAAAAACCTTAAGGAAATAAGAACCATGTTACGTGAGTTGATGTTACGTTTTCTCATTACCAATGAAAGACATCGTTACGGGCCCGTGGACCTATCGATTTGACCTACTGGTAGGACCACGGTACACCACTATGTACCCGTGGTCCTACTGGACTAGGGCTTACTAGAATATCGTAGTGTCCATATTATAGTAGGTATCGATAGGTAATAATAATAAAGAACAAACTCCGGGCTTCTTACTCCGGACTTCTTGGAAATGTTATTAGAATAGAATAGACTCTTGGTAATGTTATTGTTGTTTAATCAAACAAGGAAAAATTGTTTCAAATTGATATTGTCATAAGACATAATATATTTTCAAGGAAAAAATGGATCACAATAAAATAATTTTTATTAACAGAAAAAAAGGCCAAGTGGTACTATACAACGGTTATCGTTATTACAAACAAAAAAATATTCTAATTCTTCTATTATTTGGACCTGCAGTCAGAAGAAAAAAATGAAATGTACTGGCTTGTTTATGTTAAGTTAAAAGTAAATTAAGAAAGAAATTTATATTAAGTTAAAAGTTAATTAAAGTGCAAAATATACTGTGAATTCTATTTTTTTTATTCGAAATAATAAAATAGCGATAAGATTATCGATACTAATAATAAGCCCTAGTCCAGAAGGACCACGGGTACATAGAAGTGTACCGTGGTCTTACCAGTAGGTCAAATCGGTAGGACCACGGGCCCTTAACGGATTTTTACACTAGTTTCACTTGTTTATTTTATATTTTTATGCGACCTGTTTCGATAACATCATCTTTGTCTTAGTTAAAAGTTAATGTTTAAGACATGTGGTGATCGGTTGAGAATAACACCACCCCATCTCTTTCCGTGGGTGTCGTAAGAGGCGACTATGGCAACACAAATGAGAACTGCCTCCTATTAATCCATCTTAGGCAACGAAACCTCAGTTTGTTTTCAATCTGAGGTGTCGTCCTATGGTCTCATGCGGTGTGGTAGGTTCTGTAACGGGCCGCCTGGTTCGTGACCACCCTCCTACCGAAGTCCGACGCCAAAATAGCATGCTGTATTCCGTCGGTGAGTGGGAGTACCAGTGCCTTAATTGGCATTTTCTAGATTAACTCGCTCCATCGTCGACTTGATCAAAGTGAAGCTGTTTTACAAAATGCCGAAGTTCTTGCTAGGGTCTAGTTTTAGGTCTAGGTATGCTTTGTCATGACCCAGGAAAAAGCAGATTAAGTTATTACAGTGGAGGGACTGCCATTTGATCAGATTGTAGCATGGTTACTGAATGTGCAGGTTTCCTCACGATGGTATTCCCTCACCGTGCTTTCTAATAAGCAATGCTTTCTAATAAGCATTGGTTATTAGAAAATAAATGCAGTATTTTTTGACAGTTTGTAATTGATTTTTTATCCCAACAAATGCAGTTACATTTATTGAGATTTTTGATCCCGCTGAAAAACCATTTAAACGGTTTTTACCGACTTCAAAAACGGAGGAGGTTCTGTGTTCTACTGAATGTATTTTATTTTTATTTTTTATGTATGTTCACCGATTTCTCCGCCAATTATAGATTGATTTTCGAAATTCTTGTTTTGTTCAAAAGAGTAGGTATACTCCAGAGGTGGTCCCATATAAATTTTTATCGAAAATGATTCAGCGCTTTTAAAAAAATCAACAAAAACAAAAAAAAATACTGCAAACCAAAACATCACTAAATAACTGAGTAACATTTTCGTTTGTGGTTATCTGCTAATAAGCATTGTAGTCTGCAAAAAGTTCTAGTTATCCACTTTGTGCGAACTGTTGTTGGGATTGAAGTCGGTGACTCATACGTTTTTGACGTGGAAAATTATGTTGGATAACCCATTCCTTGTTTATCTGTAGTTCTATACAAATAATATATGTGTTACTTTAAAAAAGCAGCCATTGGTAAGTAGTAGGAATGGCAATCAAACTATTTAGCTCGCTTCGGGCCTTTTATAATTCGAACGGCATTGGCAAATTTGTACTACCATTGCCCCCTATGTTCCTAGCTTCTAGTAACTCTAGAACATAGGAGGCAATGGTAACACAAATTGGCCGAATCGTTTTCTAATTATAAAAAAGCCCAACGAGTTGGAGCTACTAGGCCACCAAAAGTTTAGTCAGTTTAGAGGCGTTCTGGGCCCCGATTCTGCAACTTAAGTTGTGTGTCGATGGAATGAAGGCCATTTTATCTGTTCAGGTAGCGAAATTGAGAACTATTTAACTTTTATATACTTGCTGACAACCACCCCGACCAGCAGCGTCACAGCCAACAAAATGTAAATAGCAAACTACCTAGCAACTGAAAATTCAGTTGGCGGTGGCGCCATCAGTCAAAGCAGCCGTCATTAGATGTATGAAATTTGGATAGTTCTCAATTTTGCCACCTGAACGCCTAAAATGGCGACCATTTCATCAACATACAACTTAAGTTACAGAATCGGAGCCCTGTATGGATTCTCAGACGCCTGCCTATGTCCAACAGTGGTCGACTCCATCTGACATGACGTTTTTTTCACAGAGGACCGTCGAGATTACAACGAGAATAAAGAAGCCACTCAAGAGGCACACAAAGATGCTTTGACCCGGAAACTGGATGAGATAAAACAGAGGAATGATGACCTCAGGGCCAAGATTGAAGAGAAAGACGAGCTCATCAAGAGGATTGTGGAACGTGTCACTGAAATGTTTGAGTAAGGAAACGCTGATCTCAACCGATCAATGAGGTTAAGCAACGCACACAGAGGCAGGGAACCTGATGGGTGACTGAAGTGGCAATTTATCACGAGCATTTCCGTGCTTCGAAGGGCACACTAAGTCAGTCCGGCTGTTGTCGATTGATAACAGTCGTTAAAACTAAGTCAGAGGCCATTGTGCGGTTTAAAATCTCTGACACCAGGGTTAGCCAAGTTCGCTACACACTTGACTATACCTACACCATAAGAAGAAGAAGACACACTTAAGGCCTACAGTAATTTTCGCTTAAAGTTGGAGCGTTAATTTGATGTATACATGGTAGCGCATCAGGCTATACATGTTGACTTATCTCGCTCGTAATAGGGTCGGTTTTCGTAGAGAAAATGGGTAACCTGATGTTCCTTATGTCAGTTTTTAAATCACCAAATTATCAATCTACAACAGCGTTTGACGAGCATTTGAAAGTATGAAAAAAGTCGTGGTAAATTGCTACTTTGGTCACCTCATCAGGTTCCCTAACCCGTCATGCTTTACCTCACTAATCGATTCCGAAAAGTACCACTAGGCTACAAGTGCTTACACCACTGATGTTCTATACCGGTGGTTCTTAACCGGTGGTCCGTGGATCACTGAAGAACCACTGGTGGTCCCTGGAAGGACCTGAAGTGTTCCGCGAAGCCATCCCAAAAATATTGTATGAAATGTGACAAGTCAGCACAGCACAATCACTGAAAGCAGCTGGGTGCCAGAGCCTTCCATTTTTTTGGGCTTGACTAGCACTGAACCAAAGGATTTAGAAGTTAGTAAGTAAAGAAAAATATAATTTTCGTAAAAAAATTAAAACACTGTTGAATACGAACAACAGTGCATTTAGGTAAAACTGTAGAACAATCCTTTTAACTACATATTTTTACCTTCCAACAACTAGTGGTCCGTGGTAAAACATATTTTGTAAAATGTTCCCTTGTTCCCGTTACTAAAAGGTTAAGAATCACCGTTCTATACCGTTAGCTATGGTCAAGATGCAATACACACTATTAATTGGCACCTGCTACCATGGAGCTTCAAATTCCCATCAATCATTAGTAACAGGTGACGTGATAGGATAATTTATGATCTGGTGACACATGGGTGACACTCGTTACTGTGATATGTAGTCTTCACCGGGATGGAACTACGTTTCACAGATGGTGCTGGCTGGTCGCAGTGCTGTCAAGTTTTGATTTAAAAAATTAAAATTGAATTTAAATGATTCGCGAAGCGTCTAAAAACGAGAAGATGACAGCAATCCGGGCCAGGGCCATTCGTTTTAGAATCGTCTAAAGGTGTTGATAATGCGCACAAGCGCTTCGTGATGTACTAATTTGTGTATTCGCTGAAATCTTTCGCGTTAAAGTGATTATATTTTATGTCTACCTGTTGTACGGACTTAAATTGTTGTACGCCCCTAAATACAGCGTCTACAACTGGTGGAGGCGCCGAGTAGCCAGCACCATCTGTGAAACGTAGTCCCATCCCGGTGAAGACCACATATCACATTACATTACATAGCATGGCGTGAAAGGGTTAAACGGTTGAAACTCAATTGTGGGCGTTAAGCTTCACAGGACAGAATTTAAGGTTTTTGGTTATGCCCATAAATATAGAACAAATAGAGCGCAATTAGTGCCAAAATAAAATAAAAGAGTTCCGTTTAAGTTTAGTAAATTAATACTAATGTCTGTATGTACACTGGCTTGGCGTCAAGCTGACGTATGCATGGCCGTTCTCAAAAACGGTCTACATTACAGCACAGAAAGTTACACAAAAAAACTTTCTATAAATAGAGCGACTGCTGTGCAAAATTTCATGAAGATTGCTCATCAACTAACGGAGATATGAAACAATTCTATCGAGCACCTGTCAAGCCGTCGTCAGCTAGCGTACACAAAATAGTGCACATAGTATAGGCGGCCTTTTCTAGTAATAATGGGCTATATGCAAGATTTTTAAAATAATTTGATTTTTTTATTTTAAGCAGGCTTAAGGTCCCATATTCAAATAAAAAATATATCAAATAATTTTGATCATAGATATAAAAATAATTAATTTTTAAAATTTTGGTTACGATTTGTTGCTTATTACAGCATTCTACAGATTATCTCCTTTGCCAAAGTAAAAAAAAAAAAACGATTGACAGTTGGTTGACATATAACCTATACCGTTGCGTTTTTGAGTTTAAGTTCAACATTTAAGTTTCAATCACAGACTAACTAGAGATACGTTTCAATGTACTTACGTTTAACTGATCCTCACAGCATTTTACACCAACTTTCTTTAAATTCCTTTGGAATGGTAACAAACGTCAAATCTGGTGAGTTAATGTCAGTGTTTGAACAAAGAGGTATAAAACATTTTTTGGTTCTCTCCACCGCTGTAACTCGTCAGATGCCATGTTGAGTAGCAAAGCCTGCTGCGCTGTCGTTATTAGTGTTATTCCACAAATCCGAAGAGTATTAATTACTATCGTTGAAGCAGTTCTCGGAGTCCGGTATGAATAAGGTGTAGTCGTGAGAAAATCAGTCAAAATCTAGCACTACAAGTCCGTGCAAAGTTAAATCGTAATCCGGTATGCGGTAGCAGTAAAAGACGTCAGAAAAAATTAACCAAAAGCAAAAATAAAACTCAAAAATAAACAACCAAATACAAAATGAAATAGGTTATGTTTTTTTTTATTGACATGACAGCTTGGCAAAGACACGATTGTATAATGCCGTATTTATGATTAGTTTACCCTACTGAGAAACTTTTAATTATTATATTTTTATTTCAAAAGATAGATTTTTTATATATTTTTTTTAGGAAACGGGACCTTATTCCTTTATGTTAAATAAAAAATTAAACGAAATTAAAAATATTTTTAAAATGTCGTACATAGCCCATTGCTGTGTAAATAAATAGTTCGTCATATTCCGAACCTGTGGGTGCTATTACTTTCTGAAAATTCGCAGTGGAATAATAAAAAAACTAAAACTATGTAAAGTTCTAGGAACAAATTATTGCGTTTTGTACAGTCACACAAGAGTGACAGAAAATTACAACTAAACCAAGTTGATAATGTTTCCAAAACAAAATGTCACGTTATCTTTTCCAGAATGCTAGATTGTTCCATGGAGCCGTTCCAGAACCTACTGGGGGACAAAGTACCCTCGAAATGGACCTTCGACATATCCGTGTCACTCATTAACGATAAAATCAAGGAGCACTTAGCTTCTGTTTATTATTGCGTAAGTGTTTGGGCAATTTTTTTTATAACGGATGGGTTCGCTCTTTACCACAATCTAGCCTAGGGGCGAAGATCTGGTCGAAGATATAGCAAGCTCACCCAGAAGATGTCTATTTACTCGAACTTAAAGACACTCGGGTTATATGAGCCCAGAAATACAGACGCAGGCAGAGAATTCCATTTCTTAGCGGTGCGCAATATGAAATATGAAGAGAAGTGCTTAGTAAGGATTGGATTCCATCGGACGTCCAGACGCACTGCAGGGTATCATCCTGATCCTGTCGAGATCGCTCGGATAGGTACGTACTGAGCGATGTTCTTCATATTTTACTAGCTGATGCCCGCAACTTCGTTTGCGTGTTAATTTTTTCTTTTGCCTGACTGAACAGATTACAAAAGTTTTTTCCCGCTAACTCCCGTTCCCGTGGGAATTTTGCAATATCCTGTTGCAACTAAGCTTTAAGTTTACTAAGGTACCTGCATGCCAAATTTCAAGCGTCTAACTTAAGCGGTTGAGAATTTTGATACAAAAGGATTTTCCCGCTAATTCCCGTTCCCGTGGGCATTTCGGGAATTCCTTTCTTAGTGCACCTCTACGGTACCTAAGCTACGTCCCTTCCAAATTTCAAGTGCCTACGTTTAGCCGTTTAGGCTGTGCGTTGATATGTCAGTCAGTCAGTCAGTATCTCCTTTTATATATTTAGATATTGTGCACTGCCAAGGAGTGGAATCCTCTGCTTGTGTCTGTATTTCCGAGCTCATACAGCCCGAATATCTTTAAAGTACGAGTGAATAGGCTTCTTCTGGGTGAGCTCGCTATATCATCGACCGCATCTTTGCCCTGAGCTAGATTGTGATCAAGAGTGAAACCATGCTTAATTTGAAAAAAAAAACAACGGGTTGCACTCCGGGGGTGCCGACAGAAGTGAAAACTTGAACATATATTACTTCCTTGCTTTGCGATCTACTCTCCCTCCGTCTTACGAATTTTCGATCAGGTCACGTGTCCTGACGCGAGTTTTACATTTTTTACTCATACTTCAAAGCCGCTAAAGAAGTTTTCACTTTTAAAAAGTGGTGGACTATGGATTAAACCCTCTTCACTGCTGCCGGAGAATCGCACTTAGGAGATGGCTGATAATCAGTGTTGCTAGCCAGCTAATCAGTCTGGCAAAAGTCGCTGAGCCCAGGCCTTTTTCCTCACTGCAACAGACATAACATATCCATGCCATGGTCGTTATTGCAATAGAAAAATAATATTTTGAGAGTTTGTAATGTAGGTATGTGTGTGTTTTGAAGAAATAAACGTAGGTATTATACTACAGGAACTTTAGACGAAAAATTTGCAACATTTCGGAAAAACTCCAACCAAGCTGAAAATTTGTATACACGTACCTTTTAGCTCCCCTAATAACCTCCGAAAAGTCCCACGAGTCCAAGGGTGGCTTTTGACACCCACGATAACTTGACAGCCAAAAAACGGTGAAAAAAGTTACCTTTAGTTTATTACGTTTAGAGAAAATACTAAGTCCATGGTTTAGACAGACAGACAGACGCGGCGAGGGACTTTATTTTGTAATGTAAGTATGATTTCAGGAGCACGTCTTAAAAATGGACACGAAGACCCAATCCCAATCCCAAACTAAGAAGGTCCGGATGAACTTACCATCCTCACTGAAAAAATACACCGTGTATCCGAATTTGTCTGAGTGCTTCACTGCAGTACCTGTCACTCAATATGTGCCATCTGACCCCTGTCCTGCGTTAGTATTAAATATGTGTTCATACAGGTTTCTAAGGGATAGCTTAGCAAATACTTTAATGGCTACTGGAAATTCTTGTAAGGAAGCAGTGAAAAAGGTGCTAGCAGCAATCCGTCTTTCATTGGACAAAAATAAAATGGAAAATTAAACTCAACAATTCAAAGTACATTATCCAAACATCCTGATTTAGCATCCAGTTTTTATTATTCAACCAAGTGATTCCGTATTTGAAAAACAAAGTCAAGTATCTTGGCATGATGCTAGACGCTAAGCTACGCTGGAAAGCTCACGTTAAAAACAACGCGATGAGCTAAATTTTTGATACAGTTAGATATACTGATTGATCGGAAATCAAAAAAAACAACAAAGTAAACAGCACCTCATAGCATTTCTGTTCAAAATCATAGATTAACGCCTCAGTTACAGTTTTTGTAAAACTAAATAGTTGAAGATTATCCCATAACAGTCTTACAAGGGCGAAATCTTCAATGATATAGTTTGGTTCTGCAGGAGAACCAAGGCCACCGACATAGCTCGAAGAATTACTAATCTTAAATGGCAGTGGGCGGGGCACATTGCTCGTAGAACTGATGGCCGTTGGGGCAGAAAAGTCGAGTTTCGATCACGTACCGGAAGGCGCAGCGTAGGAAGGCCTCCCACAAGGTGGACCGACGATCAAGGTGGAGATCCTTGGGGAGGCCTATGTCCAGCATTGAACATGTTACGGCTGACATGATGATGCTAGTTTACAACTGTATATTCAGTGTCCAAAGTTAAACAATTGTTTTCCTCCACAGCTGCGTCGAAACCCGTTGGATGAGTCGCGTCATTGATTACCTCGAGGTGCCGTACAATAAGGATATGGTACAAATAGCGCTGAAGGAGCTAGTCAATGATCCCGCTTACATGCGCAGCGACAGGTTGCACCCTTTGGCTGATTGCAGAGCGCCGTCCAGCAGAGTTATACTGGCCAGCAGATACCTACGATAGGGTCAATGACCAGAAAAAAAGCAACAGCAACGGATTCAGTTGCCAACAATATCAAGAATATTATTAATGTCAATCATGTCAAAATACAATTATGTAAACCATATGAACAAATAAAAAATATTTTTTACAAAACATTGACCCGCCTTCAAAAAGGGTGAAATATTTTTTTAAAGCTATAAAAATTATTCACCCTTTTTGAAGGCGGGTCAATTTTTGGTAAAAAATTGTAAAAAAAAAAAAAGTAGTGATTACGGGTAAAACAGCAAATGAATTCATAGCGGAATATGGTAAATAGAGAGGAATGTTTTTTTTGACGTCGTCGGCGCCGGACAATTACTCGCATGGCATAAATTATCTTAGTATTTATACTGCCAAAATAAGCTTGTGTGAATACTTATTTCATTAAACTTCGTCCTGTTCAAACCGGCGCCGACGTCAAAAAAAACATTCCTCTCTATTTACCATATTCCGCTATGAATTCACCTATGTATTTGCTGTTTTGCCCGTAACCACTACTTACTCGTGAACATAGCTTTAAAAAAATATTTCACCCTTTTTGAAGGCGGGTCAATTTTTTGTTAAAAATATTTTATTTTATTATTTTTAAAGGTTATCATTTATCTACATCTACATCTACACTAATATTATAAAGAGGAAAGATTTGTACCTATTTTTGTATGTTTGTATGTTTGTAACGAATAGGCTCCGAAACTGCTGGACCGATTTCAAAAATTCTTTCACCATTAGGATGCCACATTATCCCTGAGTAACATAGGCTACATAATTTTCCCGAATTCCCACGGGAACGAAGTCCCGAGCGGGATGCTAGTTAATGTTATAAAGAGGAAAGATTTGTATTTTGTATGTAGCGAATAGGCTCCGAAACTACTGGACCGATTTGAAAAATTATTTCACCATTAGAATGCTACATTATCCCTGAGTAACATAGGCTACATAATTTTCATAAACTCCCACGGGAACGAAGTCCCGAGCGGGATGCTAGTCATTCATATAACTCCCTCGTAGATTTATTATAAATCACTCGAGATTAAAGAGCGATATAGTGATCAATTAATTTCACCCCACGGAAAGATATGAGGTGGTAATATTCATAACAAGTCGCAACATGGCAAGAAAGATACGGGGTAGTACAATTCTCAAACCGATCGCCAGATGGATGAAAGATATGGGGTGATATTATCAACCGATCACCAGACGGCAGGAAAGATGTGTGGTGGTAATATACTCTACCGGTCACTAAACGGTGACCGGTAGAGTAGGTAGCCCCAGGACACAAAGGAGCCCTAAAAAATAACTTAAAAGTCTCAGGGAACAACTTCGCTTTTGCTTCGTTTACATTGATGACCTATTATCATCTACATATATGACCGTAAATTTCAGTATTTTTTTTTATTTTTGACCTATTTTTGACGTCGGTGCATGGGAGTACCAGTGCCTTATGGGCATTTTCTGAGTTAACTCGCTCCATCGTCGACCTCATCTATGACCTTCGTCAAGATTGAGGTCAAGAGTTAACCTATCTCATAATAAAAAAACCTATCTCATAATAATAATTAAAAAAAAACTACTGAAGCGATTTCGATAAAAATTTTATGGGACCAATCTGGAAGTAGATGCTACCGAACCTATAATTTTTTTTTGAAATCGGTCTACAAATGACGGAGTTTTAAGGTAACAAACCTCCTCCTTTTTTTGAAGTCGGTTAAAAAACTATGTCACAGTGAATTAATAATGATTGTAAATTATAAATAGAAAAACTTTTTTTTTTAATTGACTTCAAAAGAGTGAAAAATAAATACAACCGTTTAAAGTCGGTGAAAAGCCAAATAAGTTTGATAAACCGCCTATGCACCGAGAGTAAAAATGGTTTTTTTACCATTGCCCCTCGAAAAAGGGTCCGTTATCCTTCAAAAACAGTGAATAAAACGCTGTTTATTTCACTGAGTGAATAAAACATTTTGAATTTGGAACATGCACGAATATACTGATTTTAGTAAGAAAACAAAAGAAAATGTGCAAGGAGGTTGCACACTCTCGCTATAAAAACGTACTAAAACTTGGCTGTATGTAATAACTGGCTGTATGGAATATGGCTCGGTTAAAATTTTCAAATTTAGAATAAGGAATTCAGCCAATTTTCTGTGCAATTTTCATGCAATTAAAAGTTTCTGTTAAAAGTTGATTATTGTCTCAGAATCATAAAACGAGTTCGACATCTAGTGATGAAAGTGAACCTCTTGTTCTAGAATCATTTCGCGTTAAGCAGCAGCTATTGTTGATAATTTACTGTCACAGGTTAATTATTTTCTTTTTCTCGTAGTCAATGGTAAAAAGTAGAGTACCTAACACGTGAAAAAAAAAATTCATCTCGGCTCTTGCATCCCTCGATCCGCTCAGGATTCTAATCTAGAATCCTTCGCTCCTCTCAGGATACAACTCAATGCCTCGAAAAGAATTCACCTTTTTTTCACTTGTTGGGTAATCTACTATTTCCCATTTTAAAAGTTTAAAAGTACTTAAATTAAATAATCGAAAAATAAAATAGTTAGTACCTAGTACCTCCTGATCTGTTGGAAGTCTGTAAATAGCCAAATAAGTTTGATAAGCCGCCTCTCCTGATTGCCACACACTTGACTATACATACCTACACGGTAAGAAGAAGATTAGACACGCTGTACAACTTAAATTAAAGCAGCGCGTTGCAAAAATTAGGTAATGGTAGGTAATGTAAATACTTAAGTAACGGCTCGCGTATAGGTACTTTGCGCGCGCACCAAACGATACCGCGTTTCAGAAAACCGGGTGCGCCATCTAGCGGAAAAGTATAGTACATACAAATGTTTTCCAAATGTTTTCTTTCACAGCTGCGTCGAAACCCGTTGGATGAGTCGCGTCATCTATTGTACCTTGAGGTGCCGTACAATAATGGTACAAATAGCGCTGAAGGAACTGGTCAATGACCCCGCTTACATGCGCAGTGACAGGCTGCACCCATTGGCTGACTGCAGAGCGCCGTCCAGCAGATACCTACGATAGATACAATTCTCATTCCGCACGAGCTCGTTCTGCCTGCCCCTTTCTTCCACCGGACGTCCAGACGCACCGCGGGGTACCACCCTTGTCGAGATTCCTCGGATCCGTACTGAGCGCTTCTCTTCATCTTTTATACTGCGCACCACTATGGAATGGAATTCTCTGCCTGCGTCTTTATTTCCGGGCTCATATATCCCGAGTCTCTTTAAAGTTCGAGTAAATAGGCATCTTCTGGGTGAGCTTGGTACATCCTCGACCTCATCTTCGTCCATAAGCTAGATTGTGGTCAAAAGCAAAATCATTCCTTATAAAGAAAAAAAAATGCGCAGGAAAAAAAACAATAGCAACGGATTTAGTTGCCGACAATGTCAAGAATATTAACAGTGTCAATCATGTCAAAATACAATAATGTAAACCATATGAACAAAATAAAAACTATGTCACAGTGAATTAATAATGCTTGTAAATAATAAATAGAAAAACTTTTTAGGAAAAAAAATTAAATTGACTTCAAAAAAGTGAAAAATAAAGACAACTGTTTGAAGTCGGTGAAAATCCAAATAAGTTTGATAAACCGCCTATGCACCGACAGTAAAAATGGGAAAATTTTAAAAAAAAATTAAAAGTGTAACACCACGTAGCAGCAAAAGCGTTAGTTCCTTTCCGAACCGCTAGATGGCGCTGCCAGTTTTCTAGAACGCGGTATCGAAGTGTTCCGCCTCCTAGTTATAAGCGGCCCATACTTTATCATTGTATCTCACGAGGCAGGGTCAACTCAGCGAAAACTCTCACGACCGCTTCCCGCGGTGGAACAGTCTGGGAGTCTAACTGAGCATTATTGACACCACCTAGTAGACTATCCTGCCTGAGTATCCGGGATTCGGTGCTTCCGCGGGGATGAACGCCGGTCTCGGACCAGAGCCAGTTCCTAGGCCTTAGTTCGCGATCTTTAGTCGCGCAATTGTAAATCTTTCGTTACATTAAAAGTTTACTTACGAAATACTGGGTTTCCTTTGTTACAAAAGTACTTTAAAAAATCGAAAAATAAAAACAACATCAGTTAATGTGGTAAATAGTACCTAGTACCTACTGATCTGTTTGAATTCTGTAAATAGCCAAATAAGTTTGATAATCGCGGACAAACATACATACATAAGACATACATACATACAGGTCAAACTTCTTTTTTTTAGAAGTCGGTTATTAATCAATGACGCGACCGCGACCGACTCATCCAACGGGTTTCGACGCAGAAAACATTAGAAAAACATTTTTATGTACTGTGATTTTCCACTAGATGGCGCGCTCGATTTTCTGAAACGCGGTATCGTTTGGTACGCACGCTAAGCACCTAATACGCAAGCCGTTACTAACTTAGGTATTTATAATTACTTACTTAATTACCTAATTTTTGCAACGCGCTGCTTCAAATTAAGGTGTGCAGCGTGTCTAATCTTCTTCTTATCGTGTAGGTATAGTCAAGTATGTGAAAATTCGAAGAGGCGGCTTATCAAACTTATTTGGCTATTTACAGAATTCAAACAGATCAGTAGGTACTAGGTACTATTTAGCACATTAACTGATGTTGTTTTTATTTTTCGATTTTTTAAAGTACTTTTAATTTAAAAAAAAAAACATTTTTACTGCGTAGTAAAAACTGAAAAGAAAAAAACAAGTAAGTCCAGTAGTCGAGACTTTTGTTATTGTATATTATTGAATAACATAACGATTGTAACAATCGGGACCCATTATTAGGAAGCCGGATTTTTGACGGGTCCCGACTGTTAAAATTGTTATGTTATTCAATAATATAAAATAACAAAAGTCTCGACTACTGGACTTACTTGTTTTTTCTTTTCAGTTTTTCTACGCAGTCGGGGTTTTTATTTTTTAAATTTATTTATTTTATTTTACACTTTTTAGTTAGGATCAGATATTTATATTTGTTTATTGATTTTCTCATTAGCTGTATATATATATATATCTCACTTGCATAAAAATTTAATAATTTCCAAATTAAAAGTTTAAGAGAAAATTGTTACTAACCAACTTTAAATCGTTATAGATCCTAAACGGTATTTCTTATTGAAAAACGATATGATAAACCTAAACATGATTTTAAATACCTATTCAACGATGCCCCACTTGATATAGTTCGTCAATTTTAATTTTTTTCTTTTTCACATTATGGCGTCCAAAATCGGCCATATTGATTTTTTCAAATTTTTATACTTTCTATGACATTCGCGCCGTCATCACAAATCCAAAGACTTATCATTTATCAAAATCGGCCCACGCGTTTGGTCTAAATAGTGCCGCAAAGGCACAAACTTACATACATACATATATACATACATTACATACATAGGCTGATAAACACATTACCCTCCTTTGCGTCGCGCAGTCGGGTAAATAGCGAAGCTCGGTAGGGACTACGTAATATAAATATTTACATTGTCTTTATTTTTCGCTTTTTTAAATTCGGTTTCACTTTTTTTCTTAAAAAGTTTATTTAATTTTCCATTTTTTTGTGTTAATTATAGAAAGTGCATGAGAAATATTGTAAGTGCCTATTTTTGTAACAACTTAAGTTACAGAATCAGGGCCCTGAATTCAAGTGGTATTTCAACCTCCCTTGCAGTTAACTATTCAGTCCAGCTATGCATGTGAGCTATGCGCCCGGCCCTGGCTCTGTTGCACCTGAATTTGGAACGCTGTCGACACATTACTGCCCAGTTTTGGGTTAGTCTTGGCTTTCACTTGAAAGAGAGCGATGTTGGGATATTTTCAAGCTTTTATTTAGTTTCTCCTGTCCCGATGTTTGCCTGTAATCATATCTTGCAAGTTAAAGGCACACTTAGGTTTGCGATTGAGCTGAAATGTTGTATGCATATGTATATCACGTGACAATGCAATATTACGATGACATGGAGCTGATCTGATGCTAGAGATGGAAGGTGGCCATAGGAACTTCGCAATAAAACGACACAACTCTATCGAGAGTGGGCTTGTTTAAATCATATTGACGAGTACTTTGTTCCTATGTGGGAAAAGCTTGTTTTAAAAAAAGTTTTTAAAATATATAGTTTATTTAATAACTTGTTTGTTAATAACTTGCTTTCCATCCGCAACTTCTTTTGCGTGGAAAGAGTAGCCTAGTAACTAGGATTAGTCAAGTTTGCCACATTCTTGATTATATCTACACGATAAGACGAAGAAGATGTAGCCTATGTCATTTCCAGGCCTATCACTGTACAGTGTACAATTTTTGGGTTAACTAAACTATAGAGCTGATTCCACCTACGTCAAAGACAAGTCTAGTGTGTCTTTCTGTGGTATTGTAGCTCTTGAACGTATGGACCATTCCGATGCAGTTTTTTGTTTGAAAGCTCACGTAATCGATTTGTTTAGCTATATTTGATCAAAATTGGTTCATCCGCTTAAAGTCTATAAGCAATCGAATGTCAGCGGTTTTCTTTTATTTTACAGTTATCTTATATACTTAGTTCTTAATATCAAATATTTATTTAAATTGAAAATTATGATAAGAATCCGTTATAATATGTTTAAAACTAATGTTTCACACTGAAAAATAAAAGATGGCGTTTCACCAAATGACTACCGCTAGTATTAAACTTAACCTTAAAATATCTTCGTTCTAGCTTTCCGCTAGGGACTTCGTTCCCGTGGAAATTTGGGAAAATTATGTTGCCTATGTATTAATACAGGGTATTAACACCTCCATACCAAATTTTATCAAAATTGGTCCAGCCGTTTGAGCGTGAAAGAGTAACAAAAATCCATATATCCTCACAAACTTTCGCATTTATAATATTAGGATGACGTTTCACCCAGTGACAATCGCAAGCATTAACCATAACTATCTTCATATTAGCAAAGCACACAGTGGAAATATTGGAACCTAAACCTAGTAGAACCGAAACGAGACTGCCTTTGGGCCTTTGTTCCATCGACCGTGGACCTTTGAGTGTATGTAATGCTTTCGACCATGTAATTCGAGTGCAAATGGTTCTTGACTACAGTGTGAAAAGGAAAACATTGGTTGTTTAGTTTTAGTTTACTTTCCAGTGCAGAAAATTGTAATTTTCTAATAACGGTATGTTGAAACGGGGAGACAAGGATTTAGAGAATATTAATTGAACCATGATTGATAGCCCGTAGCCCAGTTGGTAATGAGCCAGACTTGTAATCCGAAGGTCGTGGGTTCAAATCCTGGTGCGGGCCTGTACCACTAAATTCGTCTTTTCGGATTTATGTACGGATTTCTAATTATCACTTGCTCAACGGTGAAGGAAAACATCGTGATGAAACCCGCTCGTCCAAGAAAATTTTCGAAAGACGAGCTGTCCACTAACCCGCATTGGGCCAGCGTGGTGGACTATGGCCTAAATCCCCTTCGTGTTTCGAAGGGAGGCCCGTGCCCCTCGATGGGGACGTATATGGGCTGGTAAAAAAAAAAGAGATTGGACCATGATCAGTTACCCTTCCTCTGAATTGATAAATCCTGGGTGGAAACAAACAGACAAGATGTTTGATCTCGATTTTATTGTGTGACATAAACTAACGAAAATTTGGTTTGTGAATCTTTATTCTTTATTCATAAATTGCATGTCACAAGAATTACAGAGGTGGTACTTATATTACGTGGCAATCGTAGAGGTGCACTACAGAGAGATAAACTTAGTATATAAAATAACGTAGGTAACATTATAATAAACTAATAACTAGGTCCTACAACATTTCTGAGATCAAATATCATAGCATAGATCAAATAATAAAGATCAAATATGTAGGTACTGCAAGGTGTCCTTTGGGGGCAAATAATAAAACAGCTGGATTCTTCCTCAAATCTCCAATATAATCAAAAGACTGTTTCTCCACGTAACAATATAATTTGCTTTATACAATATATCCACAGCTGAAAGATAAGACACCTCTTACTAAGTGCTATTGCACGCCTATCATCGAATATATTTATTCCGCGAGCTAATCCGCAAAGATCAAACAATGAATTCTCAAGGAATAATCACTGAATACACCACGATCAAACAACGAATGGCGCAAGGCCATATCTCCAATCATTTCGAATCATGACATCGAATACCATTTCAAACCTTTGAAATTGATATTCGAATTATCTTCTTCGAAATGATCGAATGAGAAAGAAGTTGCGTTATGCCCGATCCTCCGTGAAGGTCTGCATACCACAGCACCTACTCAACTGTGACGTCATGGTTTGATATTTCCCTCTTTGTCTAATTGAGAGATTTAAACGTTCAATAACTTTCTTATTTTAAAAATATTAAAAACTCAGGTAAAGAAAATTCATTCTCAATATACAAAGTCGGGTTTGTTCGAACACTTATAACTCGAGAACTGCTGGACCGATTTTCACGGTTTTTGAATTGTTGTATTTGTCTCCGTCTCGAATAGCAGAATAACTATTAAAAATATTGGAAAATTGACGAAAAAAATCCCATGCGAACGAAGTCCCGGGCGAAAAGCTAGTTTAAACCTTCGCGTGCTTTTTGAAGACATGGTGTACGAGATTTGTATCGCACGCGGCGTAAACAAGTACGCGACGGGTTGAATAACAAAAAATTGTCATCTACCCCATTGTAAGTCCCGCAGCGGCCCTCAGTATTGCCACTTTGAAGTTATTGTATTGTCGGTCCGTGGAGATTGCAGCCGATTCGTATGCACCGGCAGACGACGTAACACTCCGTGACTGTGGACGTACTTAGGAAGCAAGGGTCCAAGATGTGGCCCCTGCGGAATAACGTGACAATCTTCTTCTTCGTTTCGTGTAGGTATAGTCAAGTATGTGGCGAACTTAGCTAAGCCTGGTGTTAGCCAAGTTCGCCACATAAGTAAAGTTCTGCTAATTCAAAATCGGAGTGACATAGCCCGTCTTCAAATATTGCAATGTTACAGAAGAAAGTAAACTTTAAATTCAAAATTTGAATTACCATTGCCTCTTATGTTCTCAGCTTCTAGTATTACTATTACATAGGAGGCAATATGGTAATAGGTACAGTTTTAACGTGCCGTCTTCGAATTATAAAAAGGCCCATTCGGGTTATATGAGCTCAGAAATTAATTCTATTCCTCGGCAGTGCGCAATATTAAAGACTAGCTTTCCGCCCGCGGCTCCGCCCGCGTGGACTACAGGTTATATCGTGCCCAACTGTGGGATAAAATGTAGCCTATGTCCTTTCCCAGGCTCTAATCTATCTCTGTACCAAAATTCATCAAAATCGGTTCAGCGGTTTAGGCGTGAAAAGGTAACAGACAGACAGACAGACAGACAGAGTTACTTTCGCATTTATAATATTAGTAGGGATAGTAGGGATAGTAGGGATGATAAAAAGCGCTCAGTGCGAATCCGCTGGATTTCAACCGGATAAGGGTACCGCGCAGTGCGTCTGGACGTCCGATAGAAGAAGGGAGCAGGCGTAATGAGCTCATGCAGCTCCTCTGCACACTTTCCAAAGTACATCTGGTAAAAAACACATACACCTTTGCCTAACTCCGTCTCTGTTCCAACATTTCCGATGCACTACCCTCAACGGGCCGCACATTTTTATAAGTTTGGCTATGCGACTACAAAGACGGCTCAGATATTTAGGATATCATCTTAAACTGAGGTTCTCAAATGTTTATAATGGTCCTGATGAATAAATCCATATATATGATGAATGAATCTCTATTTTCCTTGGTCTTCACATGACGTGTGAATGGATGGAACAACTTCGCTATTTCTTTTTTTTGGTGTGTTTATTTTTAAATTCTAAAACTGGTCTAAATTAATATATAAATATATATATAAACAAAAAATATATGTATATTAAATATATGTTAAAAGTCAGTATTTTTTGTTTTTTATTTGCAACCGCGTCGAAACGTCGGGAATAGTTAAATAAATATATACGCGAATTAAGACCCGTTTTAGAATTTAATTATGTGTTCGAAAGTTTAAAGTGTTTTTATGGTTAGAAGAAGGTTCTCATGAAAGAAAAAATTAAAATAGTTGAGCGGAACATTAGAAAATTTAAGACAGGACAACGTCTGTCGGGTCAGTTAGTAAATAAAATAATCACTTATTCGTCAAAATGAAATGTTAACTTTATATATTTCGTTTTTTTTAAACTACAAGATGAAACAAAATAGAAACTTAATTGAAGCTCTAGCTACTGTTTTCCCATTATACATTATGGTAATAACACTTATCTTTTGCCACCACAAGTTGCGATTGTTCAAGTGGGCAAAAAGTCGAAACTTTGGGATCCTTTGGTTTCAAATATCTTCTAAAATGATAGGTACTCGATGCTGTTTTCTATGTGATTTTCCAACTCGCATAATGTTATGGACAATGTTTCTGGAACTGAGTGAATGGATTGTGATATTTCGAAGAATTGTCTCAAATACTGCATTCGTTTGACAATAGAGTCTGAATTTTTCTTTCCTTAAAAAATTGTGTTGGTTGTAGTACGAGCGGCGACTGTCATTTGACCTACGTCATTTGATACAAATATAAGCCCCATGGCAACTGTTCATAAAACTGATGCTTAGATTAGAAAAAAAAGAAAAAAAAATTGAATTGGCCGAAAGTTCAAAAAAAGTACCACTTCCGGTGAAAAATAATAATAGTGGCGCTTACGTCATTTGATACCGAGATAATAATGATGGCATCAAGTAACACTTTATTTGTAGTGACAGAAAAATCTAGTCTGCCAGTTCCTGTGTGGCCGGAAGTGCTCAGCAGACTACTTTAAGGCGACTGCAGCACACGATAAAGGCAGCACACATAGAAATAGTGCCATCTCCGTCTCTCAACAGGCCTGGGCCGGCAGTGCGAACAGTGTCGATACACGAAGTTTACGGACAATTTTTTCTACGTAAGTGCATCGTATAACAATAAAATACCAAGACTTCAAAATATATATAGTTAGGTAATGTGGGTAAAAAGGTTTCTACATTTAAGTATATCGCTCGTATATCGCTGGTTCAATTCAATTCACAAAATATTTTTATTTGTTTTAAGTCTTTGTCTGTTCGCAAAGGTGAAGTCTTCCCCCGAGAAAACAGACAAGAAATTTGAGGGTAGCTCTTTAAAAAAAAAATTACTATATCAACTGTTTGGCTAAATGATTAACGCTACATATTGATTAACGACTAACGCGACATTAGCGTAAATTAACGCCCCAAGTCTTGTAACATTTCTGATACAAAAAAACACTGTATTGTAAAAAGCGGTGATAGCCCAGTTGGTAACTAGCCAGACTTGTAACCGGAAGGTTGCGGGTTCAAATCCTGGTGCGGGCCTGTACCACTAAATTCATCTTTTCGGATTTAGGTATGGATATTTCATTAGTTTTCGAAAGGTGTGCGGTTTACCTACCCGCATTGGGCCAGCGTGATGGACTATGGCCCAAATCCCCTTCGTGTTTTAAAGGGAGGCCCATGCCTCTCGGTGGGGACGTATTTGGTGCTTGTATTTCTGTTATTGCATCAAGGATTCATAATAAGTAGCGCAATCTATCGTTTTTCATCGGCATGCAACCTAATTTCCAACGATTGGCCAACAACCAAAGAAAACAGATGCGTCGGTTGTGAATGGAAGAACGTCAAACTGGGCCCCGATTCTGTGACTTAAGTTGTGTGTTGGATGGAATGATCGCTATTTTATCCGACAAACTCGCGCTCGGCTCACGCTGAAACTTCACTTTGATTGCGCGAAGGTCCCGCGCAAAGGCTTGCTCGCCCTATGGCATTGTCAATGTTGACATTTTGACATAGGACCGCGGTGTGGTCGCGGCGCTGTCACTATCATACTCGGCCTGCAGGTGGCGAAATTGACAAAGAACTATCCAAATTTCATACATCTAATGACGGCTGCTTTGACTGGTGGTGCCACCGCCGCCAACTGAATTTTCAGTTGCTAGGTAGTTTTCAACTTTACGTTCGGTTGGCGGTGGCGCTGCTGGTCAGGGTGATTGTCAGCATGTATATGAAAATTAAATAGTTCTCAATTTCGCCACCTGAACAGATAAAATGGCATTAATTCCATCGACATGCATGCAACTGAAGTTACAGAATCAGTGCCTAGTTAAAGTTGTTCAGTTTCCTGGATAGACACATCTCCTTAAGTTTTGCTAACTTATTTAAACACGAGCTTTAGGAGTTGGGGAAAATTATGTAGCCTATGTCAATCAGGTATAATGTAGGATTCTAACGATGAAAGAACTTTTCAAATCGGTCCAGTAGTTTCGGAGCCTATTCAATGCAAACAAACAAACAATCAAATCTTTCCTTTTTATAATATTAGTGTAGACCAAGGGTCACCAAATGGCTGACACCAATCCATTTTGTGCGGACCGCGAGGACACAGCAACTTGCACTACAGAGTACGTAAAAATGTATCCCCCGCAATATCTTTTTAGACGTCAATTCGAAAACGGCCTGGGCGAAGTAACAAGCTAACAAACGAGAAAGAGTTCGCGGACTACGAAATACCTCCGTTATTTCCGTAAAAAGTTACATTTGTTTAATAATTTTTTTTCTATATATATTTTTTCTAAGTATAAACATAAAATGAGGACCGCGATGCTCATTTCATTTCTTAAAACGGACCCCGAGCGAAACTTATTGTTGACCCCTGGTGTAGATGTACAATAACATATTACAACAACAACCGGTAACCTTTTTCGTAATTTAAATGGCCACAGCCGACAGTACTATTTAAAACCTCTTTTTCTTACCATTTAGGTTCAATCAAGTGTGTGGCGAACTTGGCTAACCCTGGTGACAGAGTTTTCAAACCACACAATGGCCTCTGACTTGGTTTTAACGACTGTAGTCAATCGACAACAGCCGATACCGACAGCTTAACGTGCCCTCCGAAGCACGGAAACGCTCGTGATAAATTGCTACTTTGATCACCCATCAGGTTCCCTGCCTCTTTGTATCCAAACACTTCAGTAGAATAATACTTTGCATTATTATATCTTTCAGCAGAAAACTCTAGTAATACTAAAATGGATCTAGGTCATCTAGTTTAGATGACATTTTGAGTCCTAGGTCACTGGGAAGCATCCTATCTGCAAAGTAGAAAATGGAATAACATTCTTTTATAGATACATGGCGTGTTCTGTAACTAGGTTAGATAGAAAATATTGAACTATTAATGTGAGACTTTAATAATATAAATGGGAAAGTGTGTTTGTCTGTTTGTCCTTCTTTCACGTTGAAATGTAACGTGATTTTTTGCTTAGGGGTTGGAGGGCTAAAATGTGTTACAGGCTTGTTCGTATAATAAATTCGCGTGGAAAATAGCTTAATTGGAATGTATAGTCTACCTTTTAATCGACTTCAAAAAAGGAGGAGGCTCTATGTTCAATTGTATGTATTTTTTTAAATGTATGTTCACTGATTTCTCAATCATGATAATAATGATAATAATTTTTTATATCTCTTATTTATTTTAATTTTAAATCCAAATTTTGCCACCGGACACCCTGGAGGCTTAATTAAGCCGACCTTAAGGGTCTGCACACCCGTGTGTGCAGGATTTGTATCGCACGCGGCTTCATGGTCAAGATTGAGGTCAAGAGTTAACCCATCTTATAATAATAATAAAAAACGCGGCGTAATAAACAAGCGCGCGACGGGTTAAACTCCAGGCGAGACTAATATGTTATTAAGGTTTTTAAGGTGAAAAAAAATGGGGGGGGCGCTACAAAATAACAGGCTAGCGATTCTGTAAAAATCAGTCATTGTCATTACACCGAAACCCTATCGACACTCTGACGGCATTATGAGATCAGTGGTCTCACAGTGCCGTCCAAATGATTATCGTTGCAATCTCAATCGTCTCTCAATAGTTTGAGAAAATGGTGACGATTTCCAGCCAGAGTCACGTTATTCAGTGACAATACGTAAAAATTTTCGAAACGTCAATGCCACTCAGAAGTAATCACTGTCAGTGACTTGCCATGATGTAATTATCATCTGGGGGCTCGGTAGTGCGTCCTTCCCAAGTAGAGCAAAAACAAACAAAAAAAGGCATAGTACCCCATTTTTTCTCGGAGCTCATTCAGGACATTTTCGAAGTGCGAATGTAACGTTAACCACTTCAATAAATTTTATATGGGTTATAAGTGTTCGTAAGTACCTGTCAAAAAACTATCACACACCGTGTTGAACTCGACTGTCTAGTATCGAACTTCATTTTTTAAACCTGCCCTAAAGTATCACTGAATAGCTTTTGAAAATATCTCTAATGGTTCAGTTTGTTGCCTGGAAGAAATAAATCAAAACGGCTGATAAATGGAGTCTTTGATATACTTATATTTTTTGGTGTACAATAAAAAGTATTGTATTGTGTTGTATTGGGGCTAACTGTTTTAGAAAATATAACTTATTTTATAACTCAAAAAAACGTATGTAAAAAAAAGTTCCTTGTTACACTCTGAACCATTTCATTGAGTATTAAAATAAATATTAATGCAAAACATGATAAATCTTACTTCATCTGATTTTCGTATTTTGAGCTGCTATTCTTATTTCTAATTGGAAAAATATAAGTTTATTTAAATAAGTAATTTAACGTTTCAGTAGAAAAATTTAAGAAATATATACTTAGGAGATTTTATAGTTTTCCTAAGGGATTATCTTTTGCGCACTACCAAGGAGTGGAATTCTCTGCCGGCGTCTGTATTTTTCAAAGTGGGCGTTAGACGAAATAAGTTTGGGAACCTCTGGTATAGATGATTCAGTTTTTTTTTTTAAATAACAAAAGCAAAAAAATACTGCAAACCAGAACATCATCTAAATAAATAAGTGACATTTTCGTTCGTGGTTATTTGCTAATAGGCATTGTAGTCTGCCAAAAATACTAGTTATCTACTTTATGCGAACTGTTGTTGGGAGTGAATCATGCGTTTTTAACGTGGAAAAATATTCGATCTAAAGTTGAGAAAACATTCCTAATACGCCTGTTTATACAGGGCTTTAGGTAAATCTCTTTCAGCCTCTCGGGTGCTAAATCAGTCCATAAAACTGAATAACTTGTTTCAAGGAACATAGGACAAAATACGAAAAAAAATTTTTGATCTCCCATACAAAATATAGCTATATGCTGATGAAGTTTGTATGGGATCTCAAAATTATCTTTTTCGTATTTTGACCTAATATTGGGGGAAAGTTGTTTAGTTTCATGGACTGATTAACCACCTGAGAGGTTGAAAGAGATTTACCTAAAGCCCTGTATATAAATTCGCGTTATCTACACTATACTGATATTATAAAGAGGAAAGATTTGACTGTTTGTTTGACTAGACCCATTCGAAAAATTCTTTCACCATTAGAATGCTACTTTATCCCTGAGTAACATAGGCTACACAAATTTCCCGAATTAATATTGGAACGAAGTCCCGGGCGAAATGAAATTTTGTCTATAAAGCAGGCAATCGGTTATTATACAGGGCTTTAGGTATCACTCTTTCAATTTCTCTGGTGGTTAATCAGTTGTTAAAGCTGAACAACTTTCCCAAGGAACATAGGTCGAAATCAAATTTTATTTTTCATATTTTGACCTATATTCCTTGGGGAAGTTGTTCAGTTTTATGGACTGATTAACCACCCGAGAGGTTGAAAGAGAGATACCTAAAGCCCTGTATTTGTTATCGGTTATCGATTAACGAACTGCCCGAAACTCCGATTGCAGCAAAGTAAGCATGTTTATGTCTTATGGGTCAACAATCCAATAGCCAAATGGTTCACAGTAATATAGGGTGATCGTTTTATCTATTCTTCTTCTTATCATGTAGGTACAGTCAAGTGTGTGGCGAACTTGGCTAATCCTGGTGTCACAGTTTTTAAACCGCACAATGGCCTCTGACTTGGTTTTAACAACTGTAGTCAATCGACAACAGGCGGGACCGACAGCTTAACGTGTCCTCCGAACCACGGAAACGCTCGTGATAAATAGGTTTCCTGCCTCTGTGAACATTGCTTAACCTTACTGATCGGTTAAGCTCAGCGAACACCACTAAGTGCGCTGATTCACAACCTTAATTTTTGCTTACTAGTTTAAGGATAGCTAACACAGCATACGTCGTAGAGCGCCATCTTGAAAGCGCTATTAGCCAATGGCCACCGTGCCCCTCGGTGGGGACGTATATGGGCTGGTAAAACTAAAAATATATTTTTTTTTAATTTTCTATTTTCAGTTCTTTGAACACCAGAGAGATTTACATAAAATTACAAATAGAAACACGACACAAAAGGTCAGCTAATCTCTTAAAAGAAATTTCTACCAGCAAACCCGAACATATTAATAAAATCAATCCTTAATACTGACTTTTTGCTTTACTCCCGGTGTTTTTGTGTCCCTCCTCCTTTGAGTTGCCTGGAAGAGATCGCTGCTTAAAGGTAAGGCCGCCATTGCATAGTTTCACTTATAAGTATTTTTTGTATATATTTTCTTTTAAATAGTTTGCACTAACGTGTTTCTATTTATTTATCAATCGGATAAATCAGCTTTTTGAAATTATTAACGAGGAATTTCGTACATGCTGTAGATGTTCTGGCATAGTCTTACGATAGACATTTGTTGACAACACAAATCCGTCTTAGAACAAACATCTGTGTTGAACAACCAGTACCAAGATATAGAAGGTTGAGGTGTTTTCCCTCTTAACACTCAGTTGCAGAAAAGTTAAATAATAATAATATGCTTTTCATCCCCCAATCTCGGAAAAATATTATTACTCTTCGATATTTGAGTTTTATCCGCTAAATTGAATTTAGAACATCGTATGCATGGTGTACTTTTTAACCGACTTCAAAAAAGGAGGAGGTTCTCAATTCGACTGTTTTTTTTTGTATATTTGTTACGCGATTACTCCGGCAATTATAAACCGATTTGAATAATTCTTTTTTTATTTGGTAGGTCATACGTCAGAGGTGGTCCCATTGTCACCAGGTCAGGATCTGATGATGGGATCCTGGGGAAATCGAGGGAAACCCTCAAATTTTGTAGGCATATACACTGTTTATCAGAAATTATCTTAATCTATATAGATTTTTGCATCTAATGGTCACCATCTGATGTTGCTGAGCTGATGATGAAGCTGATGATGAATGGTTTGGGAGTATGGGATCTCTGTAACAAAATTATGTAATACCATCGAATTTGAATGTGTTTGAGTCTAATTAATAAGGACTCCGATCCTATGTGATATTCAGGGTCTGATGATGGAGACGGTAAATAGCCATGGGAACTCTGTAATAAAATAAAGCAATTCCGCCGTGTTTGTGCTCATTTGATTCGTCTCGACTAGGAGCTTCATGCTAGTCGATTTTTAACCGACTTCAAAAAAAGGAGGAGGTTCTCAATTCGACTGTATTTTCAAAATTATTTTTTTTGTTCGAAAGAGGTTGTCCCATATAAATTATATCGAAAATGATTCGCGCTTTTAAAAAAATCAACAAAAACAAAAAGATACTACAAACCAGAACATCATCAAAATAAATGAGTGACATTTGCGAACTGTTGTTGGGATTGAAGTCGGTGACTCATACGTTTTTATAACGTGGAAAATTATCCCTCTTAACACTCAGTTGCAGAAAAGTTAAATAATAATACATAATATTATTTTCATCTCCCAATCTCGGAAAAGTATTATTAGTATTATTACTCTTCGATTTCTGAGTTTTATCCGCCAGAGGATAAAGTAAATTGAATTTAGAACATCGTATGCACTAAGTTTGTGAATTCAAAACATCATTAAACCTATTTACTTCTACCTCCATGGTGCCGAATTTATCACACAACTTTTTTAATTTGTTAAAAACTCAGACTCGGAACCTCCTTGGTGTACTTTTTTTAATTTGCTTTGCGCGCGCCATTTTCTTTCACGTCATATTGTTAACCCTTTGTAAATGTTTTTTTTTGCATTTAAGTGTCATTTCCTCGTTGAGGTGGGATGATAAGTTACGTGTTGCACTCGAGTGCAAAGATTTTTCACCTCGTGCTCTTATGATTCTCTCGCTAACGCTCAGGATTCTAATTTTTGAATCTTCGCTTGCTCGGTCATCAAAATTGAGCACGCGGTTAAAAAGCAACTTTGCACTCCTGTATAACAAATAACTATTATTAGCAATAACATAATAACGTAGACGTCCTAATAATAACGTCCTGCATCCCGTTATAGTTTCAACTGGGTTACAGGATACAGAGTGTCTTCCCATATTTCTTCTTCTTTTTCTTACCAGCCCATATACACTTCCCCACTGAGGGGCATGGGCCTCCTTCGAAACACGAAGGGGATACAGGCCATAGTCCACTACGCTGGCCCAATGCGGGTTGGTGGACCGCTCGTCTTTCGAAAATGAATTTGCTTGAACGGGCGGGTTTCATCACGATGTTTTCCTTCACCGTTGAGCAAGTGATAATTAGAAATCCGTACATAAATCCGAAAAGACGAATTTAGTGGTACAGGCTCGCACCAGGATTTGAACCCGCGACCTTCGGATTACAAGTCTGGCTCATTACCAACTGGGCTATCACCGCTATCCCAATATTTCGATTACTATTAATACCTACTTGATTATAAAATATTTAATTTAAAAGAGTAGATTAGTATACTGGATTGAGTTGTGTTTGTGTATGAGTGTGTATGTATGTGTGTATGTGTACAAGAGTAAATAGGAGATATACATTTAAAAAATAAAAATAAAATAAAGCTTATTTAAATGTAACGCCGTCCTTGTTTACGTCAACAAGACGGAAAGTGGCAGTATGATATTTAAAGTAGCTTTACCTTTAATGGATGTTTATGCAACTTGGTGTAAGACTAGCGTCTGAGATTGAAGCGCGCCAATTTGGGTTTTTGAGGATTTTGCTTGCTGTTTTGCAACGATCTAAATTTGGTTTTGGTTAAGCCTTAATTCAATTAATTAGATTTTTTGTTTTATAGTGTTAATATTAGTAAATTAAGCTCGTTTATTAAGTATATAATATAAAAGAGATTAGTTCTGACTCATAAATAACTTCCGGGTGAACTTGCACCCGGTTATGTTTTATGCCTATCGAAATGTAATTCAATACCAGATTTGCCCGAAAGCCGCGAGAGATGGCGCCACTTGTCTCATCTCTGCAATCAAAAACGACACCTGATTGGTTCGCGAGTCCATGCTTCTGGTGACGCCACTTTCTCTTAAAAATATGGCGTTTACGCTGGATTTGCACTCGCGTTTGTGAACATAAATTAATTGTTTTTACGTGGAATTACCATGCAATGTGCATTAAACTGTGAATTATAAAGGTGTAGTGACTCTCAAGTGTTTTGTGCTGATACCGAACATTTGCCTAAGGACGTACTATGAAGCCTATTGGATTCATACTTATTGCCGGCCGGCGATCGTTGCTGCTATTTTGCTGTTTCCTTCTGCAGAGGATATTACTGCTGGACGGTGAACTGAATTGATTGCAGGTTGGTGGGCTTATTCAATTGCTTGATATACCTAACTTCGGATTTTATTTTATGAGTCTCACGCAAAAGTAGGTAGGTAGGTACCTACTTACATATAAAATATTTCACATTTGCTATTCGGGTTCATTCCCATTTGATTAGGCTATTTACACGCCTAATCATATTTTTGGTCCTTTACGAGCCGGATATTGTATAATCCAGTAGGTATATCTATTTAAGGACATTCACAGATTAGAGAATTACGTAATTCAAAATTCAATTGGTAATTTCTCGAACTTGGCGTCTGTCCGCCATATGCAATTTGATTTCTATAATTTAAATTTATTTCATGTCGTAAATTTTGTTGAATAAAATCGTAATTTTCACTTTAAAATGTCTAATAATAGTAAAGATTGTATTCGTTTCACGGCAAAAAAGGAACGTCTTTTCCCGTATGAACGATAGATTCCGCGACAAAGATTTAAAATTTTGCGTCTAGGAGTAATGAACATTTCATGGCTCAGTCAGAATTAATTGATGAAATGCGAAAACAGTTTGAAAAGTTGATAGATAACTTGAACAATTTACAGTTGACCGCGAATCCTAAATTTCAGCCTGACTATCAATGTTTAACGGTTTTTGAAGACTTGTACCTATCTAAAAGTGAAACGCGTTTGATATAATAGTCAAGCATCTAAAAATGATAAGAGTACGAATGCTATTAAGTTGCCGCCGATGGATAGAATTGCCTAGCTTTGACGGCAAAACGGAGAAATTGGCCTAAGTTTTATGAATCTTTTAAGTCTAATGTTCATAATAACAAACAATTGTCCGATTCGCAAGTTCGCAACGCGTGCAATATTTAGTAGGTAAACTCACGCACGACGCCCTTAAGATCACCGCAGGTATTGTACCTACGGGTGATACCTATAAAATAATTTGGGATAGTTTGGTCAAGAAATATCAAGACAAACGCACGCTAGGTTCGCATTATTTGAATAATATTTTAGATGCAAAGGTTTGTAGGTAACAACACACATAGCAGTCTCGATTCTTTCATTGAGCGTTATTCGGCTTCCGTGCTGGCGCTGAAACAGTTAGATTTTGTTGATTTGCGGATTTTATTCTTTTGCATTGTGCATCAAGAAAAATCGATTCAAGCAGTGCAAGCTTTCGAGTTATCTGTTCGTAAAAAAGATGTTCCTACTTTATGATGATTTGATTGAATTCATTAGGGATCAGGTAAAGATATTGGAACGATCTAACATGAACCACTCGAATTCAAGTCGATCATTGAATAACTCCGCGGACAAGAATAACCGCCCGAAAGTTTCGAACTCTTTCGTTGCTAATAGCGACGGTGCTCCAGGCATGGAACCGTGTAGTTTCTGTAACGAAAATAATCATTTAATTAGTAGCTGTACGCATTTTAAGAACTTGGGTTCTGCGCAAGCTCGGTTTGATTTTATTAAATCGAAACATTCCTGTGTTAATTGTCTTAATAATGCACATACTTTGAGTGCATGTAAGTCGTCGTCTGTTTGTGACGTGTGTCAAAAACGCCATCATACACTCTTACATTTTGAGAAAAAGGCGAATAAGAGCTCGAATTCTTACGCCCATCTTATTCAAAATGTACCTACAGGTGATAGGTCATTGCACTCGCCTGCGGAGGCCGGTTCTAGGGCGAACTGCTCTAGTACCGAAAGCTGCGTCGATAGCTATGTACCTTTTGTACTCACTCAATCGTCGAACCAGCCGTCGTCGAGTAGTCGGCAGCCGTTGAACTCACCGCCGCCACATGCTGGCCCTCCGCCACCGCATGGTGGCCCTTCGCTGCCGCAAGCTGGTCCTCCGCCGCCGCACGCAGGCCCGCAGCCGTCCCTGTCACTTAGTGCCGCAGTTCAACCTAACACTTCAGTTTTGTTATCGACAGTTCAAGTTTATGCCAATAGCAAAAATAAGGGGAATAAAAAATTAATTAGGTGTTTGCTTGATAATGGCTCACAAAATAATTTAATCACAGTTGATTGTTGCAAGGCTCTGAGTCTGCCTATAATTCCGGCGAGTAACTCCTTTGTCAAAGGAATTGGTTCAGCATCTCGGCCTATACTCGGTTATGTATACATGGACATTGAGTCCCGTGTATATCCAAAAAATAAAATTTTAATTTATGCATTAGTTGTCGATCATATTACCGATCAGCTGCCCACGCAGTATATAGATAAACTAGCATCCCGCTCGGGACTTCGTTCCAGTGAGAATTCGGAAAAATTATGTAGCTGTTACTTAGGGATAATGTAGCATCCTAATGGTGAAAGAATTTTTTAAATCGGCCCAGTACTTTTTGAGCCTATTCATTACAAACATACAAAAATAGGTACAAATCTTTCCTCTTTATAATATTAGTATAGATATAGATATAGATGTGACATGGGCTATCTGGAGGGACTACCCCTCGCAGATCTGACAATTGCTTGATATTCAATTGCTTGATATAACTTCGGATTTTATTTTATGAGTCTCACGCAAAAGAAGTTACCTACATATAAAATATTTCACATTTGCTATTCGGGTTCATTCCCATTTGATTAGGCTATTTACACGCCTAATCAGGTTTCTTATTGTTTTTATGTTTCTCTCTAGTTTATCTTGTATTTCTGTGTGATTTTGCCTGGAGAACTATTCCACTAATCAATTTGCGTCTCAATGGCGGTGGAATGACAATGGTCGCCATTTTATCCGTTCAGGTGGCAAAATGCAGAACTATCCAAATTCATAACTTTTATGACGGCTGCTGGCGCCACGGCTAACTGAATGTCATGTGGCGCTGCTGGTCTGGGTGGTTGTGATCAAATGTATGAGGTTTCCATAGTTCGCAATTTCACCACAGAAATGGGAAAAATGGTCACCATTGTCATACCACCATCACTGACACGCATTAGTGGAATAGCCGTTCTGTTCTATGTATTGTGATGTTCAAAAAAATAAATCTGTCTGTCTTTCAACCATATGCCTCAGGTTTGTGCGAAAGGGAGAGATGCAACTTTCTGACAAAATGACGAGTTTTATTTCCAAGCTAGCTTTCCGCCCGGGACTTCGTTCCCGTGGGGTAGCTGACACCCTGGATTAACACATATGGGGCCTGTGTGTTATCCTGGGTGTCAGCTACCTTCATACCAAATTTTATCAAAATTGGTCTTGCCGTTTGAGCGTGAAAGAGTAACAAACATCCATACATACAAACTTTCGCGTTTATAATATTAGTAAGGAATTGTGCGTTTGGGCGTTAACGGTTTCTTAGCCCAAAATATCGATGAAAACTTCATGTAAATATAACAGTAAGAGTTGGCAAGGGAAATTACAACTTCTTTAAATACAAATAGAGTCTATTTTCCTTGTGTTTATTTGGAAGTGTAAACGCTCATGGGAGAGAAGTCTCAATGCATATGCTAGGGTAGCAGGGAACTCTACAACAGTGGTCCTTAACCTTTTAGTAATTTATTTTATTTATATATTTGGGATACCAACAGCTTTTTTGTTTTATTATAAGATGGGTTACATCTTGATCTCAATCTTGACCAAGGTCATAGACGATGGAGCGAGTTAACCCCAAAAATAGGCCTTTTCTCTGTTGCGCCAATCGTCTCGGTCCTGTGCTAACCTCATCCATAGAGGTCCTGTCAAATTGACGACATCGTAAAAGTTTCGATGCGTAAAAGTTATAAAAGAAAAAAAAAAGAAAAAGTTGTGTCAATCAGGCCTCCGGAGATGCAGCGAGCAAGTAAGTCCTCTTCGATTGGCGGTAAGTTTTCGCGCGGGTAGGTTTCACGCAAGCGCCCCTCTCCCGCCATTTTCTCAGAATGGGGATACCAGCGGCGAAAAACACCCTGGAATATCGGGACTCGCGTATTTCAAATTTTGTGCGAAAATTTAAGTTCATCGGAATTTAAAAAATAAAAGTAGAGACAATGTTTTACTACGAAACAAACGGGGGTTATCCCATTTTACTTCAATGACACGCTTACAGATTTTTAAATTACGTCATTTATTTTGTTTATATACTAGCTCTCCACTTCGGACTTTGTTCCCGTAGGAATTTGGGAATATTTTAAAGCCTTTGATGTCTAAGCTAAATCACTGCAAAGTAAAATCAAACTCCATTTTTTATTCTATTAGACTGAACCAATTTTGGTAAAATAAAAACAACCTCGTTACGTCAGCTTTCGAATAAAAAAGAATATATTAAAACCAAACTATTCGTTTAGGAGCTACGATGTCAAAGACAGACACTCAGATACAAAACTTATGTTATCAAACTTATAACACCCTTCTTCTATTTTGTCAGGGGTTAATTTTTTTTAATTTAAAGCCACGAACTATTTTAGAAACATTTTATGATTAATTTACCATTGCCCCGTGATAACTACACTATAACGACTATGTTCCAATGTTATGTCCAAACGGTAATTTGTTATGGATTTGGAAAGATTTTATTGATTTAATGTTTAATATTAACCCCACTATCATCTATAATGGATTACGGAATAGCAAGCACACTTCTTATCTGTACGTATAATCAAGTGTGTGGCGAACTTGGCTAACCCCGCTGTCAGAGTTTTTTACCGACTTCAAAAAAGGAGGAGGTTCTCAATTCGACTGTATTTTTTTTTTGTATATTTGTTACGCGATTACTCCGGCAATTATAAACCGATTTGAATAATTCTTTTTTTATTTGGTAAGTCATACGTCAGAGGTGGTCCCATTGTCACCAGGTCAGGATCTGATGATGGGATCCTGGGGAAATCGAGGGAAACCCTCAAATTTTGTAGGCATATACACTGTTTATCAGAAATTATCTTAATCTATGTAGATTTTTGCATCTAATGGTCACCATCTGATGTTGCTGAGCTGATTATGAAGCTGATGATGAATGGTTTAGGAGTATGGGATCTCTGTAACAAAATTATTTGGGATTGAAGTCGGTGACTCTTACGTTTTTGACGTGGAAAATTATAACGACTGTAGTCAATCGACAACAGCCGGAACTGCCGGAACCGACAGCTTAACGTGCTTTCACGGAAACGCTTGTTATAAATTGCCACTTTGCCACCCATTAGGTTCCTTCCCTTTGTGTACGTTGCTTGACCTCACTAATCGGCTGAGATCAGCGAGCGCCACTGGCGAGCGCCACTACGAGTGCTTATGTTATCATAATCAAACAATATTTTATAATAGCAAGTGTCGAGATCCCCTTTTGATCATGTTAATGCCTGTGCCAGGAGATCCAACTCCTCCCTATTCGTAAGTTAGTAGTATACCAATTTTGTTTAAACAATTAATGTAAAAAAAAGTCATCCTTTATAATTTAATGTATAGTAAGAGTAAGTAAACATTAAAAATCTAAACAGCAATGAAGCTGTAGTGTTAAACATATCTTTGAAAAAGCTTTTATAGCTTACGACGATTTAATGTATAATGTAAACACGTTCTCTATCACGAAGAAGGTTCGATTAACAAGACTTAGGCCCGTATTATAGAAGGAGACTCAAGTTTAGATCTATAATTAAGTATTGATTGTCTCTCTCAATATCGGAATGACAATGATAAATAAACGCTAGACACTCAAAAGCCCACACTAAAGTTTTCCCTTGTGTCTACTACTGACCAACAATCATATAGTCTCCAACAAAATCTCCGTATGAAAAATTACCCCAAAGGCGTCCCGGAACATTCTCCCGGGTTTCCAGAATGAGAGCTAGCAACACTGAATCTGAAATGGTCAGTGGGTTTCGCGAGGCCGACTCCGCCGGTTGTGTCACGAATCAAACGCGTACATTCCCCAAAAATTCAGTGCATCGTATTGTGTTTAGTGTTCTGTGCCCGTGAAAGGTTAACATATAATCAAACTTCTTCTTGCTTCGTCTGTTTACTGTGTTTTTCTACTACTGTGAGTATTATTTTGTTTATTTTTGAATTTAGCTCTTCGCGGTTATTTACTACGGGAGTTATCGTAAATATCGTAGGGTTTTCAGACCAGAGATCTTAGGGTAAGATAGGATTTTAATTAATTTTAGATAAGTTTTGTAAGTAGAATTGTTATTTAGAAGTTTTTGGTATTCTCGCTTCGTTTGAAGGTTAAATACACCGGGTAAAAATATTTTTGTAACTAAATCATTACAAATTTTTTGTCGATTAATGTTTTAAAATAAAGCAAGAGTGTTTTCGGAAAATAAAATAACAAAACATAATTTTAAAAATGAAGACAGAATGATTTGGTAAAACTAATTGATTTAAATTAGGGTGAATCAACTATTCTTTGCCCCCGATTATTTATTTTCGTAAAAATTAATAATGCAAAATTTTATATTTCTTTTGCAGTATACCGATAACGCATAGATTTTATTTTCCTATAGCGCTTACGGCACCGAAGTTTTTACATTGTTTTTTTGGATTTTGGGTTCTAAATAGATATAGGAACAGGAAATATTCCACTGAGTCACAGGAACATTTTTTAATTTTGTGCTAATAAAACAAAATTTAGTAGAAAAATAATGTGCACTTTTATTACCTAATAACAAAATTAAGCAGAAAATACATTTTTTTTTTAAAAAAAAGATACAGTAACGTTTTTCTTATACTTATTGTTTCTCCTGGGTCACTAGTGAGAAGAAACTTACAATTTTTTTATCCGCCAACAATCGATAGTATACAAACATAATAATCAATACTTTCGTGATATGTATCATATGGTAGTCAACACATTCAAACACAAAACTGCTAAAATTCTATGGAAAATTTCTCAAAAACTGACAAAACAATCTTCTCAATACTGGGGACAAATTGTGACCCAGGAGACAATTTTTGTGACTCCAGAGAAAAATCACACTTGACTACACTACAGTACAATTTAAAGATATATTTTTTTATAAATATTAACTGAGTTTTTCAACATACAATTAAATTAAATGAAACAGTCTCTTCATTTGAGATCATACCATTATGTAATAGGAACTTTAAGACTTGAGTATTATGAAAATAAAAAAAATTACTTTTCATACACATCAATATCTACTGGAAATTCGTAGTATTTTTGACCGCGTTTTATTTTAATTTCGGGTTCGGGAAGAATTTCAACTATGTCTGTGTAGTCAATGTCTTCGTATTTATCTGGATTTTGTTTCAACTTTTCTTTGTACCGCTTCTGTCTTTCTGCCGGAGTAAGCCCCATAATGGCTGGAAAAGCAAACCAACACGTAAGCACCCCAAAAAAGCTATGTTGAGAAAAGGCAATGCATAGGAAATAAAAAAGAAACAATTCAAGGCACAGCATTAAAATGTCTATTTCTGAGGTCCACCATAGCTTCATCAGAAAAAGACTAATGTATCAAAATTTACTAAATATTATTTTCATACTTAATTTATTATGTTTACATAGTTTTAATTCACACGCGTTTTACTATAAAGCATCGACATTCACAATTAATTTAGGCGAATCATCTTAAAAATTCCCCTGGCTAACGGCATGTTTTCTCTTGAGTCACATTTTTGTGACTCAGGGGAATCGTGACCCAAGAGAAAATTAATAGTTAAATCAATTTTTTAGTAAAAAGCATTAAAATTATTGCAGACCCAGAAGCTTCAACGACATTTTAGTCTTATTTGTTCAACATTTACAATTAAATTTACATTAATAATAAAAATACTTACGAAAAAAACGACGTTACCCAGCAGAGTCACAATAAACACACGCAGCCTCGCTTCGAGTCACGGACAAAATGGCCGAGCAATCAGAGCTCGCCGCGCGATGCGACTCGGATCACCTGATCTCTAGGCAAGATTCCTATTGGTCAAGCTAATCGCTGTCCATCTCTTTCTCACTTATTAAAACATTAACATTGTGACCCAGCGGAAACATATTTTACTGTATTCGTAGGGACAAACTCATAAAAATCTAATTTTTATACTACGAACACTTTTTAAAGATATTTATTTGCATTAAACGATTGACGTAGTGTCCCTCTGCCATAAGATTAAGTAAAATTACATCTCGTCTAGGGATATTTTTATACGCAGGCGTAATTTATTTGATCGCCGCGCGAAAGGGACATCGTGAATTTGTATGGAACTTTAAAAACTTCCCCTGGGTCACATACTTTTTTCGCAATATTAAGAGAAAAATCATCAAGTTTAGAGTGTTTACAAAGTAACTATAGTTTTTATTTGTCATACAAACATTAATATAAATGAATAAAGTGGTTTTTATGAGCAAAATTATCAAACTTTGCACGGGACAAGTTTTGGCAAGAAAAAGTTGATTCACCCATTAAATAAATGACTTATAAGTCACATTAAAATAAAAGTTTAAGAAAAGTGTGGGATATAAGTACTGCTCTTTGAATTCGAAAACGTCTTTTAATATTAATAATATTCGAAGTCTTTATATACAGAGCTTTAGGTATCTCTTTTTCAAACTCTCGGGGAACAACTTCCAAAGAAACATAGGTCAAAATACGAAAAAAAATTTTTGATCTCCCATACAAAATGCGCTATATGCTGATGAAGTTTGTATGGGAACTCAAATTTTTTTTTCGTATTTTAACTTATGTTCCTTGGGAAAGTTGTTCACTTTCATGGACTGATTAACCACCCGAGAGGTTGAAAGAGAGATACTTTAAGCCCTGTATATACTAGCTATCCTCCCGCGGCTCCGCCCGCGTGGGCTTCAAGTTATATCGTATAGGATAAAATGTAACCTCCTTTCATAAGGTCTGATCTATCTCTGTGCCAAATTTCATCAAAATCGGTTCAGTAGTTTGGACATGAAAGCGTAACAGACAGAAAGAGTTACTTTCGCATTTATAAATATTAGTAAATATTAAAAATCCACCCAACTGAAACATAATTAAGAACTGAAACAACAACTCCTACAAATAGTTAGCCTTATAATTTTAGTATTAGACAGCAACAAAATATCTAGCATTCATATTACAACCCTAGTTTTATTATTATAATATGTTCAAAAATAAAGAAAATACTTTTTCAAATTTCGGCTAAAAATAGTGGTCTTTCGAAATTTTTAGTTACTCTAATTAACAACTGTAACAAAAAATTATGAAATCAATTAAGAAGTAACAACACTAGACTAGGCAGTAATCTTTCATACCTAAGTGTCTTCAAAGTAGTGGAGTGGTTTTTAATTAGCTTTCGAAACTTTACAGAATAATTCTCCTATATAAACTGAACAACTAACTATATCCAAGAAATTCTTAAGATATTCTCGAAAAAAAATTTCGACTTTTGATCCAAAAACAAGTCATCCTGACGACGCAAGTTGACAATTATAAAAAACTAGCATTCCGCTCGGAACTTTGTTCCCATAGGAATTCGGGAAAATTATGTAGCCTATGTTACTCAGGGATAACGTAGCATCCTAATGGTGAAGGAATGTTTGAAACCGGTCCAGCAGTTTTTAAGTTTATTCGTTACATACAAAAATACAAATCTTTCCTCTTTATAATATTAGTGTAGATAAATTTCGTTTTTACCATTGCCCCTCGAAAAAGGGTCCTTTATTCTTCGAAAACAGTGAATAAAACGCTATAATGTGTAGACTACGCGGGCGGAGCCGCGGGCGGAAAGCTAGTAGACCATAAATATGCTCAAGCTTATACACTTTTATAACAATAATAGCTTTCCGCCTGTGGCTCCGCCCGCGTGGACTACAGGTTATATCGTGCCCAACTGTGGGATAAAATGCAGCCTATATACTTTCCCAGGCTCTAATCTATCTCTGTACCAAATTTCATTAAAATCGGTTCAGTAGTTTAGGCATGAAAAACGGACAGATAGATAGACACAGTTAAGTACTTTCGCATTTATAATATTAGTAAGGATAGAGGATGCCCGGATTTTGTTCCCGCGGGAATTAATTCCTTTCTTATTTATTGTCTACATACACCGTTAAGGGAACCTTTGTGAAAAATTTCAGCTTTCTAAGTTCTAGGGTGATAGCCCAGTTGGTAATGAGCCAGACTTGTGATCGGAAGGTCGCGGGCTCAAATCCTGGTGCGGGCCTGTACCACTAAATTCGTATTTTCGGATTTACGTACGGATTTCTAATTATCACTTGCTTAACGGTGAAGGAAAACATCGTGATGAAACCCCCTGCCCAAGAAAATTCATTTTCGAAAGACGAACGGTCTACCAACCCGCATTCGGCCAGCGTGGTGGACTATGGCCTAAAACCCCTTCGTGTTTCGAAGGGAGGCCCGTGCCCCTCGGTGGGGACGTATACGGGCTGATGACGAAGTTCTAGGGTTTGGGCATTGATGAGTCAGTTAATCAGGACTTCCAATATATACTTAATATTATAAAGAGGAAAGATTTGTATGTAACGAATAGGCTCCTAAACTACTGGACCGATTTCAAAAATTCTTTCACCATTAGGATGCTACATTATCCCTGAGTAACAAAGTCTACATTGTTTTCCCGAATTCCCACGGGAACGAAGTCCCGAGCGAGATTTATTTTTATAGTTTTATATAAGTTATATAAGTGGACAGATATAAAATTATAAACTGTTCAAAAACAATTAAATAAAAATAACAAAGAATTATAACTAATTTAAGTCTCATTTTTTAAACATTTTAAGCAATGAAACAATGTTTTAACATTAGCATCTTTTGAGGGACAGAGTCCTGCCCACCCTCGTCAGTTTTTATGCAAGTCTTTGATCGTCGCGCCGTAATAATGTCGCCAATAAACTTCATTTTATTGCTTACTTTATTGTATTGTAAAAAGAATTACACCCTTCTTATGTTCGGCTTTTCGGTACGTCTCCCATTTTTAACACACGACAAAAAAGAGGGGTGTTATAAGTTTGACGTGTATATCTGTGTGTGTCTGTAGCATTGTAGCTCCTAAAGGGATGTACCGATTTCGATGAGGTAGTATTTTGTTTAAAAGCTGACGTAATCGAGACGGTTCTTAGCTACATTTCATCAAAATTGGTTCAGCCGTACAAACGATGAACATCGGGGGTGATACAAAATGTTTGATTTTAGAGTTATGAAAAAATGTGAGGGTACAGACAGCAGCACGTCAGGTTAACCATTTGGACAAAGAAAGCCGGCGCTATTACGAGCGAGATAAGAGCGACATCATGGTTAACATGTAAAGCATTATTAGGCATTTTTTGTGGGTTAACTCACTCCATCGTCGACCTCATATAGATGAGGTCATAAGACCTTGGTCCAGATTGATGTAAAGAAGTAAATCATCTTATAAAAAAAAAAACAACGGGTTGCACTCCGGGAGTGCCGGCAGAAGTGAAAACTTGAACATATATAACTTCCTTGCGGTCTAAGAAGTTTTCACTTCACGCTCCGTCTTACGAATTGTCGATCAGGGTCACGTGACCCTGACGCGAGTTTACAATTTTTTACCCATCCAAAAAGTGCACAACGCCGCTAAAGAAGTTTTCACTTCAAAAAATCCTGATGATGTGCTGCCTTAGTATTAAATTAATAATAAGGTCATCGACCTCATATCTTGACCTAGGTCATAGATATGAGGTCGATGATGAAGCGAATGAACCCAGAAAATGCTCATAAGGCACTGGTACTCCCACGCACCGACGGAACACAGCAAGCTGTTTGGCATCAGACTTCGGCAGGAGGGTGGTCGCGAACCAGACGGCCATTTACAGAGCCTACCTCATTTGTGTTTCCTTTGTCGCCTCTAACGACACCCACGGAAAGAAATGTGATGGTGTTATTCTCAACCCATCACCACACAGCACAAAAACTCCATACCATTATTAATGATGCCCTTTGTCACCAAAACAAATATTGTTTTTACTTTGACATTTGACATAAAAAAGATCGATTAAGTGCGAGTCGATCGACGTTCGAGATTAACTTTGTGTTAACACGCGTCACTACAATTTATTTTTAATCACTCAAACCACTAATGTATGCGGCATCAATAAAATAAACTTTTCAGAAGTTTATGTACCTAATGGTTTTGGTTAATGGAGTGCAATTAAAACAAATAATCTTTGGATTGACGGCCAGTTTGGTCGAGAGGTCTTGGGTTCGACACAGACTGACACACAGATACATAGACTTACAGATACACAGATACATACGTCAAACACGCACACCCACATTACACACACACACACCTTCTGTAGTAGTTTTAAAACTAAGCAAGTATGTTGTTATTCCTAATCAAATATCTAATATCATAAAACATGTGTTAAAAAAAATGGTCCTATGTTCAATATTCTAACTCCTAAGCTATGTTGTGCTTAAGTATAAATGCTTGGTCCGAGGGTCGGGAGTCTGGTGGAATGTATTACAGGCTAACCGCCTATCACGGCCAACAGTCTTTCACCAATACTGAGTTAATTTCTATTCACATACATACAGTGTAAGATTTGATTGATGAGAGAAATAAAAATCTTTATTTATAAAAAAAAAGTAAGTAAGTTTGTTATGTGTGTTATTTCACCGTATTTATGTTCGTGTACGTTGGGTTTCTGTCTTTAGTATTATGTTAAGGATGTGGCAGAATATCAGCGGCTTCATCCCTCTTAAGGCTGTGGTCAGTTTGAAGCCACATACCGCTTTGTCCTCTGTTTTATTTGACAATGTATAAGTTTTTGAATGTTTGTTGTTTTTTTTATAGACAAATAAATGTCGTTTATTATTATTATTAAGTTTATCTTAATTGCTTAAATCACAGGCAGTTATGTCCCTTTATTATTATTGTAATACCCCTCTTTTTTGTCGGTGGAAAAAAACATTAAATCAGCGTAGAAACGATAAAAATATACTAAAATTAAAGTTCAACTTGTAACTTATAGCTCAGATCTTATTTTTCCAAAGGAAGCAAGCTGTCACCTATTTTTATTTTATTAATATTGGGTTTGCTTTTGACCACAATCTAGCACAAGAACGAAGATTCGGTCGAAGATGAAGCAAGCTCACCCAGAAGAAGCCTATTCACTCGAACTTTAAAGAGGAATACTTTATACCTCTTACTAAACTACTTATAAGTAGGAATAGCGCTCGAGATTAAGCAACGCACACAGAGGCAGGGAATGGGTGACCAAAGTGGCTATTTATCACAAGCGTTTCCGTGCTTCGGAGGGCACTTCAAGCGGTCGGTCCTAGCTGTTGTCGATTGACTACAGTCGTTAAAACCAAGTCACAGGCCATTGTGCGGTTTGAAAACTCTGACACCAGGGTTAGCCAAGTTTGCCGCATACTTGACTATACCTACACGATAAGAAGAAGTAGGAATACCTACTTACGGTTTAAGCTCTACGTTGGCTGTACGTTATGATTGAACTTAAGCCAAGGCCTTAGCCGCGCTTTCAAGCTATGAGTATCTTAAGTCTACTTTAAGTTGACGGCCGGTTTGTTAGAGTGGTAGTGGCGCTGCCTCTTGATCGACAGGTCCTGGGTTCGAATCCCAGTCGGGGCAAACATAATTGTGTAAAAAGCAGATGTTTGTTCTCGGGTCATGGGTGTAGACCACGACACAAGGGAAAACCTAAGTGTGGGCTTTGAGTGTATGGCGTTTTATTATTTATTTATTTATTATTTATTTACTGGCAGGATGAAACTAGGTCCTTGTACAAAAGATGATAAGAATATGTCACTGGAAAAATGTAAAAACGGTAATGTAACATTAAAACTGCGACATTACAATTTGCCCAGAAAAATGACAATTCCACGAAATTTTAAGGACCGCCTGCAGAAAATTAGGATAAGATGGGTTATTTTAGGTTAGGTTGGGCTTTTTTAGGTTCTAATATTCCTTTGAAAATGGCGTCAAAATTTTTGATTTTGCCCGTATTTGAGTATTTTAACCAAAATTAAAATATAGAATGGCGAAGTCACCAATATTAAGTAAAGAAACCCTTACGGGTTGTATACGTTAGAGCTTCGTCCGCTAGCTGTGAGGATGACGTTTTCGGAACATAAGATGTTACCCCACACCAGGATTACAACCTTACTACGTAAAATTACAATATAACGGGTTTAACAATGTAATGGTGACATGTGGCGAATATGACGATTTTGGTACAGTAAGATGTTAGACCCTACACCCCAACTACAATCTTACTAAGTAAAATTACAAATGATGGGTTTGTCAAGTTACGGTGAAATTCACAAAAATAATCAAAGCTTATGAAAATAACTGCGAAAATCTTGAATAATATATTACGAAATCCCAATTTAGGGATGTAATTTTTTTTATCAGCCAATATACATCCCCACTGAGGGGCACACGAAGGGGATTAAGGCCGTAGTCCACTACGTAATTTAATAAAATAAAAAAACTATTCCAAGCTTGCGTACAAATCTTTTCTTTTAATAGGGTGGTTTATTTATAGATTTCACTATAAATCAGCAGCATAGGGTGTTTCTAAGCCGCCCCCTGCGGAGTGATCCCACAATTTGTTGTAGGATCATCCTGGGCCTCGATTCTGTAACTTCAGTTGTGTGTCGATGGAATCGTCGCCATTAAATCCGTTTAGGTGGAAAAATTTAAAACTATCCTAATTTCATACACCTAATGACGGCTGCTTTGACTGGTGGTGCCACCACCAACTGAATTTTCAGTTGCTAGGTAGTTTACAACTTTACGTACGGTTGGCGGTGTGCGCTGCTGGTCGGGTTGGTTGTCAGCAAGTATATGAAAATTAAATAGTTCTCAATTTCGCCACCTGAACAGATAAAATGGTCTACATTCCATCGAGGCACAACTTCAGTTACAGAATCGTGGCCCTGTATCTGGGTCAGCCCGTAATTATACTTATACAGTGTAGGCAGGGCGCGCTCTGGGGTGATTTTTCGCGAGACCACTGGCAGATTGGTTAGCATTGATTAAGCTTAGTAACTATTAAGGGTTACATTTGTTTGTTAGCTGTAGAAGTTTGTGGTTTCTCTTTTCAAGCGTTGTTTTGTCCTTATATAGAAAAATACAAAAGTTTAAATTAATAGAAACTTATAATACCCCTTTTTTTGGGGGTTACACATAAATACTCATGATAAATTGCTGCTTTGGTCACCCATCAGGTTCCCTGCCTATGTGTCGTCACTACTGGGCAACGAGGGCTTATAAATTTTACAAAAAAGCGACACCATCACTCAGTTGTAGAAACGCCCGTTAAAGTAAAAACTGCTTTAAATATCGTACTGTCACTTTCCATGTTATTGACGTAAGCAAAGACAGCATAACATTTAAAGAAGCTTTAAGTTTGATGCACATTTCTGAAAAGGAGTGTTTTTTAGTATCTAACCGACTAAAGTTACTCTACATTTTGTTTGATGACCCGCGTCGGCCATTTTAGTTGAGCATAATAATTAGTTTTAAAATATGCAGCTACCCCCAAAGTTTTGAACTAATCCACTGGACAAAATGGACTCTGTAGATCAGGGATGGCGAACCTTAATGGATTGACGTGTCATTTTTAAAAGAAATGTTGAATGAGACCATAGTCGTGCCATCAACTTTTTCTCTTTTGTGACAATATACTTAAAATTAGGTCAGAAATAATAACAAATATTCCTGAACTCGCAAAACAGGTTAAAACATAAACATGTAAAGTGCTGTAAAACGAGCTGAGCTAAATTCGTGAACATGTGGCGTTTTGTGGTTTTTATAACGGTCGGACACCTCATTCCGAATGTCATTATAGTTGGGCTCAGGCTGGTTAAGTTGCGAGCCTACTGAGAGCTGTTTAATCCCCAGAAAAAAAGAGGGGTGCTGTAAGTTTGACATGTGTATCTGCGTATCTGTCTGTGGCATCGTAGCTCCCTCACGAATTGACCGATTTCGAAGCGGTTTTTTTTGTTTGAAAGATGACGTAATCGAGATTGTTCTTACTTATATTTGATTAACATTGATTCAGCCGTTTACAAGTTATAAGCAATCGAATGTCGTGGGTGATATAATATTTTTAATTTTAGAGTAATCACTCAATTTTTGATGTTTCTCCATTCTCATGACATGACCACGTTACAGTGTTTATGTATTTTAGATCATTCGAATGAGCGATTTTCTATCAGGTAATAAAAAAAAACTTACTCAAATGCTTCGTTGGGCAGCGATCCCGCTGTATGAAAATAAATAAATAAATAAATGCTACACACTCAAAGGCCCACATTAAGGTGGTTTTAAATTTGTACAGCCGTTTAAGAATTATAAGAAATAATACAAAATTATTGATTTAATATTTAGTTCGTAACACACTCCCACCCACTTTACAATCGGCTAAGGTAATCTTTGATCCAAATTAAACCTCCTGGTATGTCAGAAACTTGTAACTTGTGAAGTGGTAAGCCCATCCGGGGTCATATTACGAGGGATTACCGAAATTACACTGCTTTACTGAGCCATAAACTAAGTTGTACATAAATCCACTTCTCGTTATGAAGGTATTTTATTTTATTACCAAAAACGTTAGCTTCATGTGAAAACTTATGAAAATTATGATTATCATGTTCTATAACTAGTATCTTAAATACCCAATAATAATTCTAAAATTTAAAAAAAACTATCGACCCCGACATTGATTGCTTATAACTTTAAAATGGCTTAACCAATTTTAATCAAATATAACCATTTCGATTACGTCAGCTTTCAAACAAAAAAACTACGGTAGTAGGAATGCTCATTGTTAATACTAAGGTAGTAGAAATGCTCCTTGATTTCTAGATTTTTTTTCTATTGGTGTCGAAGTTTACTAGGAGGCTGACATGAGCGCAGATTACCACTCCAAGCCTCGTCAAAATGCTTACAAAACTAAAATAAAAAAAACTGTTTACAAATATTTTAGGTAAAGACAAGGGTTAGCCACGAATGGGACTTGAACCCACAATCCCAGGGTTAGATTTCTTGGTGCTCTAGCCAACTAAATTAAGGTACTGTTTACCTTTATTTAACGCCCAAAACAGAGTTCTCCATTTCCCACACATTTCATTAAGTCTTGCAGTAGCGTCGGTTCGGTACGCGAGCTGGGTAATTCAATTCTTATCCGGAACGAGCCTGTGACGGTAATCCGGACGTATTTACCGGACTAACTCGCAGATCTTTCAGCCCCGCTAATTAGACAGATGATGATGTATTTCTGTTGCTACTATAAAAACAAATACAAAAAAATAGAAAAAAAATAACAAACGTGATTTTTTTTGCTCGTTTTTATAGATAATGGTACGGAACGGAACCCTTCGTGCGCGAGTTCGACTCGCACTGGGCCGGTTTTGATTTTGATTTTATTTAACGTCAAATACATAGAGTTCTCCATTTCCCATACATTTCAAGTAAGTCTTGCAGTAGCGTCGGTACGGGAGCTGGGTAATCCGGTTCTTATTCGGAACGAACCGGTGACGGTAATCCGGACGTAGTGACCGGACCATCCCGCAGATCTTTCAGCCCCGCTAATGAGACGCCTCTTTCTTTGGTACAGTCGGCCAAAAATGTGGTCTACCACCCTAAGTTTGAAGTTCGTTTGCGGGACATAAAACAGCAAGGTTGATTTTCCCTTGCAATAATGAACTGACAGTTTTGGCTCCATATGTCATCTCATTATAACTGCATCATAATACGTTATCATTTTATCTCTTTCTTTGTTAAATTGTGAACCTTAGCGATATGTTGGTTACAAGGGAACTTCTGTGAAAACTGAGACCACTTTCTTGGCCGGCCTTACATATTTCATGCCCATCGATAGTAAAACTTATTCACTAATGTTTTAGAGTTTCAAAACACTACGTCATTCCTTACTTTACATTTTTAATGGAAAATTAAACCTGCTGGTTGTATGGACTGAATACTTCCACGTACGACTTGGAGTGAAAGAAAAACTTAGATATATAAACTTTATTGCTTCTTAACAATTTGTAACATTGTACAATATTCTTATAAAATTAAGAAAAAAGTTTACGAAATATGTGAAAAAGGACACAGAACTCAGCATACTTGTTGTCTATGATAGACAACAAACAAATTTTTAAATTAGTTTGTTGTTGAAAGAGTTGACAACAAACTAATTGTAAAAATTAGTTTGTTGTCAACTCTTTCAAGGCTTACTGTTAAAGACAGTAATAGGGATGCAAGGGTTTTGCTGTATTATGGGCGAAAGGCTGACAACCTCTCACCATTATACATTACTAGCTGATGCCCGCAACTTCGTTTGCGTGTTAATTTTTTTTTGTACAGAGTACACAGATTGAAAACATCTATCTTACGTGATTTAGATTTTTACATACAAAAGTTTTTTCCCGCTAACTCCCGTTCCCGTGAGAATTTTGCAATATCCTGTTGCAACTAAGCTTTAAGTTTACTAAGGTACCTGCATGCCAAATTTCAAGCGTCTAACTTAGCGGTTTAGATTTTTTATACAAAAGGATTTTCCCGCTAATTCCCGTTCCCGTGGGAATTTCGTTAATTCTTTTCTTAGTGCACCTCTATCTACGGTACCTAAGCTACGTCCCTTTCAAATTTCAAGTGCCTACGTTTAGCCGTTTAGGCTGTGCGTTGATATGTCAGTCAGTCAGTCAGTTTCTCCTTTTATATATTTAGATGTTTCATCTAATAACCCTCTGAATTTATGTCAAACGTGGCATCAAGTGCTTTGCCTACCCCGTATGGGATTACAGGCGTGAGCGTATGTAATGTGAAATTATTTTTTGGTGAAATATTGGAGTCTGCACTAATATTGTAAAAAGGAAAGATTTGTATTTTTGTACGTAACGAATAAACTAAAAACTACTGGACTGGTTTCAAAAATTCTTTCACCATTAGGATGCTACATTTTCCCTGAGTAACATAGGCTACATAATTTTCCCGAATTCCCACGGAAACGAAGTCCCGAGCGGCATGCTAGAGTTCTATAAAATAAAGATATTTTGAAATTGAATTTGTAGGTACCTACAGTTCTCGTTTTCGAAATGATCGAAACGAAAAGGTACCTACCTCGTAGTTTTGAATTCAAATTAGTGTGGGCGTACATTTTTAGTGCATTAGGAAAATCTACAATTGTCTGGACACAACAAGAAATTAGTAGCATTTTAGGAAGGTTCTTCTTATCGTGTAGATATAGTCAAGTGTGTGATAAACTTGGCTAACCCTGGTGCCAGAGTTTTCAAACCGCACAATGGCCTTTGACTTGATTTTAACGACTGTTGTCAATCGATAACAGCAGGGACCGACAGCTTAACGTGCTTTCCGAAGCACGGAAACGCTCATGATAGATTGCCACTTTGGTCACCCATCAGGGTCCCTGCCTTTGTGAAAGTCGCTTAACCTCACTAATCGGTTGAGAAAAGCGAGTGCCACTGAGCCACGAGCGCTTCGTAGGTTGTTGTCCTTATCCGATAGGCTGAGACAAGGAAATTCTAGATAAGCTACTTCTCTTCTCAAAACAAATGACTTACTCACCTAAGAAAGAACAACATTGTGCACAAGTGCATAGATAAAACAAACTATTATAGGTAAAAATAATGTGTTGCTTGTTTAGGTATATTTATAATTTAATTCTATGAGATAATGAAACATAAACAATAATATTAAATATTGTGACTTTTGTAGAGAAAAAGAAATAATAATATCAGTATAAAATCAGTAAGCAGCAGTTTAATTTCTGCAGTTGTGGATAGTACTTCAGAAAACTCAATACCATTAAAGTATTAGCTTTCAACAATTAATAAAACTATCGAAAAGGAAAAAGAACAAACGAATATTGCAATCGAGTTGAAGAAAACAGAGAAAACAAATAAGATATTAGCCATATCTATAAAAAAGTACAAGCAACGTAAACAAAGATGCTTTATAAGCAGAAGCAACATGTGCACAATTTATTGGAAAAAAGAACGATAGTGAACCTATTAAGCATTTTAATAGTAATAATACCAAATTCAAAAGGACAAATACAGAATAATCAAGCAGTAATACCATTCCTGGGCAAGTTTCACTTCATGTTCGCTTGGCCAGAGCCTGAAGAAGGCCTTTCCAATTGCACAACAACAAAATTCAAAAGTATGAAAATGAAACTCGAAGAACCCTTAACTTGCAAATGTGAACGTTCTACAAATCTAGGTGTTCTCAGGATGAGCTATAAGCTGTATGACGACAGTTTATCTTCGATGTTACTCGCACAGATTGTAGAAAGCCTTAGAGATTTCGAAACCGCAAGAAATAACAATTGTTATTGTGAGCCGTACATGAATTTGGTACAATCAGTGTTTCTGCAGCTGTCTCTAGATTGTTTTTTGTTCACAGTGACTAGTTCACTGAAGAAAAATACCTACATCTTGTGTAAGAACATACAACAGGATGTAGGAAGTCTGTTAACAATCTGGAAAAATTTGAAAGAGGATGAAGGTCAGATTATGTGTGAAAGACACATAAAAGGTGATGAATACATGACAAGTACAGAACTTACGACTAAAACTAGAAGACATGTAATATACGATCGTTTTGAGCATGTTAAGCACGGCTGGCTAAGGAACAAGAAACTGTTGGAAAATAAAGAATTCTCTAAATTAGACAAACAAACGATTATGAGGAACCAAATTCTAGAATCTGCCGTTACTTTGTATTAAATTAATTTTAGTACAATTACTTAATCAATTTCCTGACTTGTTCCCTATTTGGGGTCAGCCCTCCTGATACGTTTAAGCCACTTCTGGCAATTTTGGTTCATTTCAGTCGTTAGTCCAGCAGACAACATGTCATTGGAGTGTGATGCTACATTGTCATTCGGAACCGTGTACAAGACCTCAAAAATTTTTCGCCTCAACGGTAATCGCTTCAGTGTCGTTCGACTTCGTAGCGTTCGCTTCAATAAACTTTCGCTCCAACAACGTACCACGCGGAAAGTTTTTCGCCACAGCGTGCGTCGCTTCAACGTCATTCGAAACTACGTACGGGTCAGGTTCGCGCCTAGGGCTATTTCACTTATCAATAGGGTCTTAATCGCGGTTGAATGACAATGGTCGCCATTTTATTCATCCAGCAGGCCGAGTACGATAGTGACAGCGCCGTGACAACACCGCGGTCCTATATTAAAATGTCAACATTGACAACGCCATAGGGCGAGCAAGCCTTTGCGCGGGACCCTCGCGCAGTCAAAGTGAAGTTTCAGCGTGAGCCGAGCGCGAGTTTGTCGTTATCGTGCTGCTGGTGGCAAAATTGAGAAATACGAGTATCCAAATTCCATACATTTGATGACGGCGGCTTTGATTGGCAGCGCCACCGCCAACGGAATGTCAAGTTGCTAAGCAACTTAACGTTCAGTTGGCGGTGGCGCTGCTGGTCAGGGTGGCTGTTAGCAAATGTATGACTATTAAATAGTTCTTAATTTCACCACCTGAACGGATAAAACAGTGACTGTTGTCATTCAGCCGCCATTATGACACCATTGGTTAGTGGAATAACCATCCAGGGGGCTGGTGGTCAGCCTCTGCCTCGCTTTTCTGCTTTTAGTGACAGGCCCGTATCGTCGCAGGTGGCCATCTTTAATTTTATGCTGTATTTCGGCAACGTTGAAAGAGCCCTATTTTAGTAATGAAAACTACAAAAGAACAATAACACAGAACCAAAACTACTGGATCATACATTTTAAAGAACTTTTTCATACATATTTTTCAAACGAAAAGAAACGTTAAAAATTACTTAATGAATTAGGTATATCTTTTGTAGCTCTTTTATATTTTTCAGTGTTATACAAGTACTAAATGGGAATGTGGAAATTAATACTTTTTTTTATAATGGAGTGTTTTGTAAACAATGGTTTTATTGTAATCACTTGTTATCATAGGCATACAAAAATAAAACTATTAAACATTTTAATGAGTAATTTTACTTTATGTGTCTCATTCATTTTGACGGCCGCTTTGGCCGAGTAGTAGAAGCGCTGCCTCTTGATCAACGGGTCCTGGGTTCCAATCCCAGTCGGGGCAAATACACACACCGGCAAATTTAACGGAACAACTTATGTTTTTCATACAATTAAGTCAACTTTAGAGTTTATAAATTGAGATTTTTAATTGATGCTGTTGTTAAAATTTTACGCTTAGTTTAGGCCAAAATGTTTGTCTGTTAAAATCAAATATAAAACATACAAGAAGTTTTCAAGAATGTGCCGCATGGCCAAAAGATAACATTGCAAATACCTCTTCGTACAACTTCGTATGAAAAGTTTAAAGACATTTTTTTTTCTATTGACTACATGAGAGATTTTAGGCTTTTTGTCATTTTTTGTAAAAAAAACAGAGAAGACAAATTTAAAAATTATTTGCATAAAAAACAAATCGTATATTTTTAGAACTCCCAAGCTAAGTCGATTGTATGGAAAACAGAAATTGTTCCGCTAAATGTGCCGGTGTGTGTATTTATGTAAAAAGCAGATGTTTTTTCTCGGGTCATGGGTGTTTGTGTCTGTCTCTGTGTATATTCCAAGGGACCCCACGACACAGGGGTGGTATACTGAAAAGTAAATTTTTTCAAACTAACTTCTGTTGGCAAATATTTTTAGGAAAAAGAAAAGTTTCGTCGTGAATGGGGCTTGAATCCACAACCCCAGGATTAAACTTGGTGCTCTATCTAACTGAGCTATCGTGCCTTCAATCAAGCGGCGAAAATGTGTTATTCCCTGTTACTCGTATTCAATATTTAATTTTATTCATGTCGTTTAGTGCCATCTGTGTTTTGCTTTGAGAACTATGATATACTTCTCCTTTGACAGTGTGCTATTCTGCCTTTTCAATCCTTACGAAAAAGAGGGAGGACATAAGTTTGCGTGTGTGTCTATCTATGGTATCGTAGCTCTTTAACGAATGCATTTTTTTATAGAGCTGACGTAATCAGGATGGTTCTTAGCTGTATTTAATCAAAATTGCTTCAGCCGTCTAAGAGTCAGAAGCGATCAAATCGGGTTTTTTTTTTTTAAATTATAGAGTTATAACCTCACAGTACCTAAAAACTAACGTTTCCTTGCCATTAAAAGTTTACTTATTACTTTTTGTACACTCTTCAAGTTAAATGACTAAGTTCATTCTAATTTGAGCCTAATCACTAGAAGATAAGAAACTTGGGTGAATACTTAATTGAAATTTAAAAATGTTGTTTAGCTCCCAATATTTATTGCATATAACTTTATAAATTATTGAAATCGGTCCATTTTAGGAGCTGCAATGCCACAGACAGACACATAAATACACAGACATACAAAGATACATAATGTCAAACTTATAACACCCCTCTTTTTGTCGGCAGCTAAAAAATACTGATCCACATGTTATTCCTATGGGAATTCATAAGCTCTTATTTCGTACAGCGGGTTTTATTCGTGGTCTATAAATCATAGTGTGAAACGACAATGAATTCAGAACAGTGGAAAAATAGTTATTCTTAGATCGATGAAGTGATTCTGAGTATCAATAGCTTCCCGCCCACGATGGGAATAAGAAACAGCGTATCTATACTAATAATAATAATAATAAGGGGGGCCCATCTTTAGTGAGTTGGCGAGTCACCACCATTCCATTTGGTCGTATTTTTCAACATTGATGGGGTAAGTCCAGTTACCCAGTCCACTAGCCTCTCAACCCAATAGCCCAGTTTCCTTTCTTTCCATTCCTTTCAATAGTCCTGCACTAACCGGGGGTGGTCTTTGGGTGCATTTCTATAGCGCGTACAGAGATAACTGCCAGTTGGTGTCACATTGCTTAATTAAATTGTCTATTGAACGGGCCTCTACGTGTTGGCTTCGGCCCCACGCATGCCTTCCAAAAGTCCGGGACTTAATTGCCCGAGATTATGGGTCATAAGACAAACATAATAATAATATATATAATACTAATATTATAAAGAGGAAAGATTGGATTGTTTGTTTGCATTGAATAGGCTCCGAAGCTACTGGACCGATTTGAAAAATTCTTTCACCATTAGAATCCTACGTTATCCGTGATGAACATAAGGTACATGATTTTCCCGAATTCCCACGGGAACGAAGTCCCGAGCGGAAAGCTAGTTTTTTTTATAAAGAAACTTTTTTATACCCCGACAAAATGGAGGGCTGTTAAAAGTTTCACGTGTGTATCTGTGTGTCTGTCTGTGGCATCGTAGCTCCCAAATGAATACAACGATTTCGATGCGGTTTTTTTTGTTTTAAAGCTGACGTAGTCGAAATGGTTTTTAGTTATAAATAAGTATTACAAACAATCAAAATATGCCGGGAGTGATAACTTTTTTAAATTGTACAGTAATTAAAATTAGTTTTTGTTGAACTAAATAATTATTTATGTCAAAAACGTAACAATCAATCGACTTCAATCTTAACAATGGCTTTCAACAGCAGTGGCTCGAGTCAAATGTCGAATTGACGTGAAACGAAAACTAGCCAAGTCAGACTTTAGGCTTCAATATACAGGGCTTTAGGTAAATCTCTTTCAACCTCTCGGGTGCTAAATCAGAAAAAAACATTTGATCTCCCGTACAAAATGCACTATATGCTGATGAAGTCTGCATGGGAACTCAAAATTTTTTTTTCGTATTTTGACCTATGTTCCTTGGCAAAGTTGTTCAGTTTCATGGACTGATTAACCACCCGAGAGGTTGAAAGAGAGATACCTAAAGCCCTGTATATGTTACTAGCTTTCCGCCCGCGGCTCCGCCCACGTGGACTGCGGATTATATCGTGCCCAACTGTGGGATAAAATGTAGCTTATGTCCTTTCCCAGGCTCTAATCTACCTCTGTACCAAAGTTCATCAAAATCGGTTCAGTATTTTAGGCGTGAAAGACGAACAGACAGACATAGTTACTTTCGCATTTATAATAATAAGTATTAAGTATGTATGTATGTAAACTCTTTATTGCAAACTCTTATAGACTAATACAAAATATACATAGATGTGCAAAGTAAAGATGAAAAGATATGACATTTAAAGTTGTTATAAACAAATTTAATGACTGACCATTGAACTTGGCACCCATTTAGATCTCATTTCCTTTGTCGTTGAAGTCAACAACCAAGGCATATATCATGATATTGAACTTGGCTCTCATTTCACATTTATGTTTTTGATGGGATATCATTAATTTTTGTACAGAAAATATTAAAAGGTCTAGGTAACATTAAGACCGGCTGTCATCAATTTTGATTGCTGCTTCTTACATTAAAGGCATTAAGTATTCCTAATAGAATCAATTAATTGAAAAATTAAAATAAAATGATAAAAATTTACTAGTATAGTAAAATGATAAAAATTCACTAGTTTCTGATTTTTTCTTTGTATTCACCCAACTACCTATCTGGATGCTAAATAACTTTCTAGATCATCTGGAACTTGGTTATAGTTTTGATCTATAGTCTATAGGTCAATGATAAAAATGTTTATGTGCAATAGTTTTTGAGTTACGAGGGGGTCAAAAGTGGCTCCAAATGGTTCATGTAAAATTACACACGGTGCTGCTCGCCAGCTTCTTGAACTTGGCTTTGACACGCTACTGACTAAATATACGGTTCTCGCGGTTTCAACGTCTTCTAGTTGACTGATTTTTTAAACCGCGTAAGCTGCTGAACTGAGTCTGCTCGCTAGCTTATCGATATGAGGACACTCCATTGCAGCTTTGCATTAGTAGTGATACCTAAACCTTTCGAGATCGTCGGTCCTTCTTGGTCCTACCTGCTAAATCCTGGATCATAGTCAAGCGTAGGTAACCCGAATGACATACAGAACTAAGCGCTAGGAACAAGATTATTTGTATACTTAAAAATAAAGTTATGAAAATATCTTAGCCTTCCCCTAATTGCGATGTGTGCGATATGATAGATGATGTACAACATTTGCTCACAGAATGTAAAAAAAATGAGGGTCATCAGGAGGAGTTGCTGACGAAGTTGGGACTGACTAAATATAATATAGGAATATATCAATCTATATTAGCCAAACCGTCATCAGATGCAGCCCATTTAGTATATGCAATGATAATGGCTTCTCAGCAGCGCCCTGTATGAACTTTATAACAGAGCGGGTACAATGGGATTGACATGTTTTTTAAAAACAAAAATCCCGAAAAAAAAAAGATAATTAAAAAAAAATTAGCCTTCTTACTTCTTCAGTAAAAAAGTACTGCAAATATATTATTAGTTACCACACTCAAGAATGCAAATACAAATACGTAAAGTGCAACATAACAACACCGTACCTTGCACGTAAGTTGCGTTATAAACAGTCATCGTGTTTAATATTCAGTTAAACTAAATACTGTGGAATGTATTTAAAGTGTTGCTTATGGGATTCATTTTGTATTGCATACTCTGTTACTAAAAAAGCTACACAGTTTTTTTTTTCAATTATTTAATGTGTATTGGAGACGAACTGAAGAATTTAAAAATTTAAAAATCTACATATTTGAAATAGACGAGATTTCAAGCTATACCTATATTTTATAGAGAATAATAATATAAGCAGAGTAAAGAATTATAAAGTTATAGAACAAACAAAAATACAATAAAATACTTCTTTTTGTTGAAGAAAGGCTAAACTTGAAGTCTCATATGTGGCTGTCAAGAGCATAATAAGCCCCAAGCATTGCCAAAATAGTGATTTAAAAAAAAATTGTGAAAAGGAATACATGACATTGTTAAAGTTATTAAACTTTTTGCCGGTATTGGCATTTGTCACAGCCAAAGGCGGAATAGAAGACAATATCGCAAACATACCTTTCCTAGGTAAATACCATTACATATACACTTGGCCACCCCTGCTGGAAAACGAAAAAGTACTACCAAAGTGCGCCAAAGTACGGTTTAAAAAACCAGAATACTTGCAACCGGAACCACTATTCTGTACTTGCGACAAAGAAGATGCAAATTTAGGTTTAATTAGAAGATTTAATAAGTACACAACGTATGGTAGTAAGAAAGAAAGTACATTAGTACTAATTAAAATCGTAGAAGATGTACAATTGATAGACGCGGCAGTTGATAATAATTGTTTATGTATGCCAAGCTTAAGGATGACACAAGCTGCGGTCTTAAAACTACCTCAAAAATGTATTCTGTACAGTGAGAATAAATATGGCAATCGGCATACGTACCTTCTTTGTAAGTCAAAGAATTTAAAAACACTGGAAGGTTTGATATTTGGTTTACAAATCATAAAAAAGAAAGGCGCTGGTCTTTGTCCAATAAAAACCATCCGAAGCGCGGAATATTTTACTGATAATAATTCTGCCACAGAAGGCATAGATTATATCATAGATAAAATAGAAAGGCGAATATTAAAGCATGAACTATCTGAACATACGACGGAAAAAACTGAATTTATTGATAACTTGATTGCGAAACTTAAAAATTTTAGCTGGTGGTGGTATGCTGTTAAATTTGTCCTTGGGGGTTGATTGACCATTCAAGGTATAAAAGCAAGTCATAATATATATTCATTAAAACACTAATTCTAATTTTGGTCTCTGTTTCTTACTCATATCTCTTATTCTTGCTTTCGTTTGGCCAAAAGCCCGCGGAAGTAGGAAGTAAAATTAACCAAGCGAATCACTCTAAAATTAAAAATGTTGTATCACTCCCGAAATACATCACCCTTAAACGGCTGAACCAATTTTAATCAAATTATTTGAGAACATTACGTAGCCTATTTAAATTAGGGATAATGTAGCATTCTAATGGTGATAAAATTTTTAAAATCGGTCCAGTAGTTTTTAAGTGTATTCGTTACAAACACTTGAAACTACAAAAATTTTCTCTTTATAATATTATTACTAGTTTTCCACCCGGGACTTCGTTCCTGTATGAATTCGGAAAAACTACATAGTTTTCCCGCTGACAAGCGAGCCTATGTAATCCGCTGACAAGCGAGCTTTCTTTGGTGAAAGATTTTTTTGAAATCGGTTCAGTAAATTTTGAGTGTACTTATTCGTAATACACATACAAATCTATCCTCTTTATAACATTATGTAGATTGGTAATACAGGTACAGATAACTACGTGCCATATTTCAAAAATAATTTTAAGAAAAGAAAAATGCTCGGCGCGAATGGGACTTGAACCCACGACCCCAGGATTAGATCTCCCGGTGCTCTAGCCAACTGAATGTACCTCACTCGGGTAAGCGTTTTATAAATACCTACTAAATTAGGTCTAATTTTTTCCTGTGCCTACGGAACTCTATAAAAACTGACCCAAACTTTTTGTAATCCTTTCCAGCTCCTAGAAAAGTTGAAGTTACTATAATAAGACTTTGTTGTAACTTTAGTTCTGTAGGGCATGATTAAAAAAGTTGCGAAAAGAAACAATTTAGTTAGATAAGCCTGGATAAAGGCATGTTTAGACAAGCAGCTTCTGTCAATATTTTCGGAGCTCGCTTCACCGTTATCTGTATGTGTACAGGCCCGAATTGGGAGGGGGGTCCAAAAAACTAGTGGGTTGGAAATTTGAGCAGTTCCAGCGGTTTTTTGCCGTCGTAATGTGTGGCGAGAACCGAGATACTTGGATTTGATTTTGTTTGCTGATGACGTCTTCGGTATTTATGTATCCGTATTATGTATGTATCGCAAAAGGAAGTTGTGCCAAATAAAAGTTCGTAAAGGGTTTCTAATATGGTTATTCTTAACTCAGCCGACTATTAAAAAAAAAGTCATTTTAGCTCTTGCCCTAAAAAGTATGGAAAATATTATTATTATGCTAGGTAAATTAAACAGTTTTATTGATTTTATTTATTCAGATAACAGTTTATCTTATTAATGGCAATAAAATAGGACATTTTCCCACACTTGAAAATTTTTGCTTTTAAACATTACACAAATGTTAGTTTACCATTTCTGCGGTAAAGTTATCCGTTTTTATCACGTATAGATATAATCAAGTGTGTGGCGAACTTGACTTGCCCTGGTGTCAGAGTTTTCAAACCACGAAATGGCCTCTGACTTGGTTTTAACGACTGTAGTCAACCGACAACAGCCGGGACCGATAGTTTAACGTGCCATCCGAAGCACTGAAATGCTTGTAATAAATGGCTACTTTGGTTTCACATCAGGTTCCTTGCCTTTGTGTACGTTGCCTAACTTTACTGATTGGTTGAGATCAGCGAGCGCCTCTGGGCACGAGCGTTTACAATGAGCGCTACTTAGCTACAAATGCTCAAGGCGACTACAGCACCCAAATTACGATTTTATGATGCGTAGATAAGTATGAGGCACTGCATTAAATCGAAGAAAAAATACTACAGTAATATTCAGGACATAAACTAGATAAGTAGTTTGCTTAAAACATGATTCAGTACTTTTGGTTCGACAGAAAAAGCTCACAAAATCACCTCTAAATACCCAATATTGTGTATATTTTAAGCTGTAAAAACGATAGTAAAATGCATACAGGAACTTGAATTTGCTATCAAAATGTTCGTGATTGAACACTCTCGATAAGTAGTTAACGCATTTGTCGATTTAAGCTGTTACCTTTCCATAAATCTCATTTTTGTAACTTTCGAACATGTTTTTACGCACGCACGCTTTTATAGTCCGTAAACTTCGTGTATCGCCACTGTTCGCACTGCCGGCCCAGGCCTGTTGAGAGACGGAGATGGCACTATTCCTATGTGTGCTGCCTTTATCGGGTGCTGTAGTCGCCTTAACTTTCATAGTCCACGTGTGCGTGCGTAAACTTCGTGCATCGTACCTGTCCGCATTTCCGGCCCAGGCCTGTTGAGAGACGGAGATGACACTATTCCTATGTGTGCCTCCTTTTGCTCAAGAACGATCGGGTGCTGATAGTCGCCTTAAGGCAATAAATGGGCCATTTTATAATTCGAACGGCATGGCAAGGCACTTAGAAATATGAGTTACCATTGCCCCCTATGTTCTCAGCTTCTAGTATTACTATTACATAGGAGGCAATAGTAATACAATTTTGCCGAGCCATCCCTGACTACGTCTCTGTAATCAAGCCTATTTATCTTTGAATACGGAGGAAGCTTGCCATACCGAATGAATATCTTACCGTTCATAACATATTATACTGCCGAGTGTATCTTACGGTATAAATAAAATAAACGAATATTTTTCACAGATATTGTTGCCAGGGAAGAAATAGAGCGAATCTTTTGAATACTTATATTTCGCACTAGATGTTTTTACAAGATTTTTATTAACTTGCAATACAATACATTACATTACAAAACTCTTTGTTTGCACACAAAAAGTCCAAGAAACACAAACATAAGCATTGTTATACAAAAAGGCGGCATTATTGCTAGGCAGCAATCCCTTCCAGGCAATGTATGTTTACAGGGTGTAAGGGATAAGTTAGCAAAAACTGAATCCCTGAACTCAAACCATCATTATGGAGTTTTCCTCAGGGAAATCTTCAAAGTGTTTCCATGTTTTTTAATAATTTCTGCCTTAAAATTAATTTATTTATTGTAATAAAAACACATGATAACAGCTTAAAACTAGCAATTCAACGCTTTGTGACAGAAAAACTTCTTAATTTGACATTTCTGGTATAATTACTCGTTGTCGATCGTAGTTATGGGTAGATTCCACCATTTAAATATTTGCTAAGCTGTCCCTTACACCCAATATGTATATTTTAGTAAAATTTCACATCCCTCATCTTTTATGACCGTAACTTCAATCAACACAACTACTTTCAATTAAATCGTATAAAAACTATTTTGGATTATACCATTCATCTACTATATAAAAATAAGTCGGGTTTTCCTTCCTGACGCTATAACTCCAGAACGCACGAACCGATTTCCACGGTTTTGCATTCGTTGGAAAGGTCTCGGGCTTCGTGAGGTTTATAGGATACTTTAAAAAAAAAAAAAATAAGGACGCAGGCGGAGCCGCGGGCGGAAAGCTAGTAAATTTATGTAATCAGTTATGTAAAATAAAAATTAAATAAGCTGAAACGTTCAAGTGGCAATTCTGCTAATAAACTTAACATTCAGTCTGCTGTGATGCGGCTAGTCAAGGCAGCTGTTATTAAATATCCGATATATCACACCGTGTGGTGATCGGTTGAGAATAACATCACCCCATCTCGTTCCGTGGGTGTCGTAAGAGGCGACTAAGGAAACACAAATTAATGAGACCTGCCTCCTAGTAATCCATCCCAGGCAACGACACTTCATTTTTTTCTGAATCTGAGGTGTCGTCCTTTGGTCTCATGCGGTGTGGTAGGCTCTGTAAAGGGCCGTCTGGTTCGCGACAACCCTCCTACTGAAGTCCGACGCCAGACAGCTTGCTGTGTTCCGTCGGTGCGTGGGAGTACACTCAAGAGCACGTCAAGCTTGACACTTTGGACTTTGGACCGGCCCTGCATTGTATGGCGCGCAGTATAAATCAGAGCTCAGCTTAAACTGGTAGTGTAAAGCGTGACCTGCTCTTGACTGTACCAGTGCCTTAATTGAAATTTTTTGGGTTAACTCGCTCCATCGTCGACCTCATCTATGACTTTGGTTAGTATTGGGGTCAAAAGTTAACCTATCTCATAATAAAAAAAAATGTATAAAATTGCGTTAGTTCTCAATTTCGCCACCTTAACGGATGAAAAGGACACCATCGTCACTGCATTGAAACGGTATTGATTAGCAGAATAGCGACCCAGAAGCCAGCCTTGTAGTAAGAACCAAAATAAAATTAAAGTAATTTTAATTACAAGGGATCAATCGAGGCTGAACTCTGAGGTAAAGTGAAAAAAGAGTAAAACAGGGAGGGACTTAGGGGATAAGGGCCCTAAATTGTGGTCTCATAGTTAGAGTTGTACCTATAACCCAGTGGCGTTCGCTGATTTAAGCTGATCAGAGAGGTTAAGCAACGTACACAGGAAGCGGGGAACCTGATGTGTGACCAAAGAGGCAATTTATCACAAGCGTTTTCGTGCTTCGGAAGGCACGTTTAGCCGTTGGTCCCAGCTGTTGTCTATTGACTAAACTCGTTTAACAAAATCAGAGGCTATTTGACGGTTTCGAAAGTTAAAAATGCTGATGTAATTCACTAATTTTACTTATTTTAATAGTCATAAAGCAATTATAAGTAATAAAACATTTTTTAACTGTGACTTGACTTTGACACCAAGGTTAGACAAGTTCACCACATACTTGATTGTACACTCAAGAGCACGTCAAGCTTGACACTTTGGACTTTGGACCGGCCCTGCATTGTATGGCGCGCAGTATAAATCAGAGCTCAGCTTAAACTGGTAGTGTAAAGCGTGACCTGCTCTTGACTGTACCTACACGGTAAGGAAGGAACCATAGGTTAGATTAGATGGAATCGTATTTAAAGACACTACTGTAATTATTTAAAGTCTTCATCATCAAAGGATAGAAAAAGTTAAAAGCTAGGTACTGTTTTTTTCACCCGGGACTTAGTTCTAATAAAAATTAGGGAAAATTATGTAGCCTATGTGTTAATCCAAGATGTCAGCTACCTCCACACAAAGTTTTATCAAAATTAGTCCAGCCGTTTGAGCGTGAAAGAGTCACAAACATCCATACATCCATCCACACTTACAAACTTTCGCGTTCCTTTATAATATTACTAAGGAAATAAAGACTAATAAGGATAGTAAGGATTAGTAAGGATAATTATAGGGGCCACAGAGAGTATTTACCAAAATAGTAAATCCCTCTCTGGTAGCTGTAATTGCAAGGAAGAAAAGTCTTCGGAAAGAGTGCGACATTATTAAAACTTTTCCGGTCACCACGCTCCAACACCAGCAGTAATAGTTAAGGAGTGAAATTTTTTATCAAGTAAATTAAAAAAAAATCTAACGAATATTTTCTTTGATCTGCAGAGTTGTTCCACTAAAGGTACTAAAGCTCTTGCACTGCATTGTAACGTATGTCAAATGGCAACTCGTTGAAATTAATTTTTTTACATGGTTTGGAAGAATCTGGTTTTATATTTTACATTTTACTATCAGACAAGCAGCCATGGGAATGAACTGCTCTGCTCTGGAGTTATTTCAGATTTAGTTAAAATTAGAAAATAAAATTTGTAATGTGATTAAAAAGATCACCCTCTGATTAAAAAGATCTATTCTTCTTTGGGGAAGACTGCACCTTTGTGAATAGGCGTAGAGTCAGTATATTCTTTAATGTATGTTTGTATTTATTTCATGTAATCTTGACTTATTTGAAGTGGCAACCTGAATGTCCTATAAAATAAAGATTATTCTATTCTAGTCATGGAATAAATGGCTAAATCAGCCTTAAAACGCTCAGTTGTAACTTTGTTATTGTCGTGGTGAAAGAGGTATCTATTACATACAAATGTGGTTTCTTCCAGTTTCGATAAATATTCGTCTGTTCGACCACTTTTGACTCTCTACATTCATTTGGAAAAAAAAACAACGGGTTGCACTCCGAGCGTGCCGGCAGAAGTGAAAAATTGAACATTAACGTTATGCATTAATATTTACTTTTTTTTTTCTATGCTGACACCGGATGACATCTTGACTTTTGCAGTTTAATTTCCTATATTTATCAAACACCCCTCCGTGACATCTTGACTTTTGCAGTTTTCATTTTCTATATAAATTACACACCCCTCCGCCTTACGGATTTTCGATCAGGGTTACGTAACAGACACGTGACACTGACGCGAACATTTTTTACCTATACTTCAAAGTGCACAACGCCGCTAAAGAAGTTTTCACTTCAAAAATTGGACTTTCCATACTAAGGTGATTAGCTAGGCATTCTGTAAGACTACAACCGATGTTTCGGAGCATCGGATGTCAACAATACATCCCCCTTGCGCTATACAGATGACAGTGACAGGTAGTGGCATCTATGGGTTGTAAGTTGGACGTAGAGTTGCCATGGTTGCAAAAGTTGTATCGGGGGTGTGTCATATAACATCTTAGTGCTCCAAAATCATCGTCCTGCTACCGCTGCGCCCTGCTGATCAACGGACGAAGCTCTAACGTTCTACAGCCCGTAAGGGTTTCTTTACTTGATATAGGCAACTACGTCATTGCATAATTTAATTTTGATTAAAATACTCAGACATTGGCAAAATCACGATTGTAGACGCCATTTTCTTTCAAAGTTTTGAAAGTTGTATGTAGTGGCAATTTTTTATTCGTTGTCACTAACTTTATGGTCACTCAAGATATTTTCACCCACCACTACTGTTAGCTGCAAGAAATCCTGTATTGATAATATGTATCGTTTGTAAAAGTGTTTTTGTTTAGTAAAGAGTTTACATAATTACGTATATACAATACTATATTAACCCACTGCTACACATTAATTTACACCTACAGCTTATGTCCAGTAGTGGAACTGGAATTGCTTTGGCTGATTGATTTATATCGCGTTTGGATTGGATCTTTTTATAATTCGAACGGAATTTCCGGGCACTGCAAATTTGTATTACCATTATTTATTTATATTATTAGACATAAAAATTACACTGTTTCTTAAAAATAAAGCGCCACAAAACTGCTTGAGCAGTTTGTCTGCGTCGGCAAGAGTCTCTAATTTCTATTCAGTTCCAAGTGAACGGCTACTCCATGCTTTTTTATTTATTTTTTAAATCTGCCTATCTCTGATCTTATGAACTCAGGCAAACTATTGAGAAAATAAGGTACTCCTATATTCCTAATGTCACTAGTGTGAATGGAAACATTGGGGGAAATGGTAATATAATGCCGCTCCATTCCGTTTGAATTATAAAAAAGGGCTTTTTAAAATAAAAGTAAGAATTTTCGTAACTCCACTGCATTTTATAAATTTCGTAATGCGTTGTTAAGTTGCAGTTATGAAAGATACATTGTAATGAATATGCCAAGGCCACCCTGGATTAAAGCGTAAACATTTGGAATCATTCTGGTTTACTATACACAGATTACTGAAGCGGGACGACACTTATTTTTTTTCTGAATCTGAGGTGTCGTCTTATGGTCTCATGCGGTGTGGTAGGCTCTGTAAAGGGCCATCTGGTTCGCGACCACCGTCCTACCGAAGTCCGACGCCAAACAGCTTGCTGTGTTCCGTCGGTGCGTGGGAGTACCACTGCCTTTATAGGAATTTTCTGGGTTAACTCGCTCATAGTATACTGTTTTTAATTTATGCTTTTGTAATAAATTAACATATTACTTTCTTGCGGTCAACTCTCCCTCCGTCTTACGAATTTTCGATCAGGTCACGAGTCCTGACGCGAGTTTAACAATTTTTACCCATCTCAAAAAGTGCACAACAAAGAAGTTTTCACTCTCCCTCCATCTTACGAATTTTCGATCAGATCACGTGTCTTGACGCAAATTTAACATTTTTTACCCATACTTCAAAGTGCACAACGCCGCTAAAGAAGTTTTCACTTCAAAAATAGTTTTATAAATCGATCCATAATTGTTGGAGCAATCGCTGAACATACATAAAAAAATACATACAGAACCTCCTCCTTTTTTGAAGTCGGTAAAAAGAAACAACTGATGATTCCATACTTACAAAAATCAGCTCATGCGCTAACTATTTTGAGACGGTAATAACCGGCAGTATGTACAAACAGAGTTTTATTTTGGATCAGTCAGTATAGAGTATAGACGGTTATTGGTTTTCTCGTACACTCAAGCGCAGATCAATTTGAATATTTGATGTGCGATTTTCCTCTTTAAACCTACGAAATAAGAATAGAATAGAAAAATCTTTATTTTATAGGACATTCAGGATGTCACTTAAAACAAGTCAGGATTACAATGAAATACATACAAACATACATTAAACGATTTAAATACATACATACGTATTCGTTCTTTTGACGCAAAGGTGCAGTCTTCCTCAGAGAACATACAAAGTGTAAAAAGTCAAGATTGGTGTGTGTTTCAGTGTATAATATGATATTTCGAGCAAACGTTTCTTTTAACACAAAAAGGATGAGTCATGCATGGTCGATATGTCGACTAGAACCGAAATGTTGGAGCGTCAATTCAATTCTTTTTAAAAATGTCGTGATTTTGCCAATGACTCAGAATTTTAATCAATATTAAAATATACAATGGCGAAGTCGCCAATATCGAAAAACCCTTAACGGGTTGTAGTACATCAGAGCTTCGTCCGTTGATCAGCAGGTTCAGCAGGTCAGGGTGTCCACTTTGGAGCACTAAGATGTTCTGACTCCACACGCCCCATATTGGAGCGTCGAATGTCAGTAGAATATCTCACTCTTGTCCTTTACAGATGATACAATGACAAGTGTCAGTCATATGTCGATCAAGATTTACTGAATAGATGCCCTGTATATTATTATGCCTGAATAGATGCCTGTGTAACCAATGAAAGGTGCAGTTCAATGTCATGAGATATAATGACATAAAACCGTAATAATCCGCCGTGTGGTGATCGGTTGAGAATAAGACCACTCCATCTCTTTCCGTGGGTGTCGTAAGAGGCGACTAAGGAAACTCAAATGAGACCTGCCTCCTATAGTCATCCACCTCAGTTTATTTTGAATCTGAGGTGGCGTCCTATGGTCTTACGCGGTGTAGTGATATTGTAAAATTACAATATTACGGATTTGACAATGTAACGGTGAACTATACACTATGAAATGTCAATAGCCTAGTTTTATACAGTAGATTTAGTCACAGTAGTAAAACACATACAAGCAACAAATGTTTTATTCAATGTTTGCTTTAAAGTGGCTTGTCCCAGTAAGTGAGATAAATGGACAGACGGACAATACTATTGTGTGCGTAATACGTAAATCAAGTGGGAGGTCGTGGGTTCGATGCTCGACGCGTTAACAAGTCACTTGTTTGTTTGATATATTCCCTTTTTCCTTAACGTATAATGGGTTACTTTTAATTAATTAGCGAACGTGCATGTCAAACTGTCGGTCCCGGTTATTGTCGATTGACTACAATCATTAAAACCAAGTCCCAGGCCATTATGCGGTTTGAAAACTCTGACACCAGGGTTAGCCAAGTTCGCCATACACTTGACTATATGTGAATCAGTGAATTAATGATTCAGCCCATCCTCTTCTTATAAGAAGAGGATTTTAAGCCGTGTGGTGATCGGTTGAGAATAACACCACCCCATCTCTTTCCGTGGGTGTCGTAAGAGATGACTAAGGAAAAACAAATGAAACTACTAATCCATCCCAGGCAACGACACTTAATTTTTTTTTAAATCTGAGGTATCGTCTTATCGTCTCATTCGGTGTGGTAGGCTCTGTAAAGAGCCGTCTGGTTCGCGACCACCCTCCTATCGAAGTCCGACGCCAAACAGCTTGCTATGTTCCGTTGTTGGTGCGTGGGAGTACCAGTGCCTTAATGGGCATTTTTTGGGTTAACTCGCTCCATCGTCGACCTCATCTTTGACCTTTATGGTCAAGATTGAGGTCAAGAGTTAACCCATCTTACAATATTAAAAAAACCACGAAACTGAACAGCTTTTCCTAAGGAACATAAGTCGAAATATGAAAAAAATACTAAAAGTGCTCAACGCCACTGAAGAAGAATTCACTTCAAAAAAAATTCGCTTCTCCATACAACTTGAAAGATCAGTTGATTTCTCTTTGCACGGTAAGTCGAAATTTTTGAAGTGAAAACTTATTTAGCGGCGTTGTGCACTTTGAAGTATGGGTGAAAAATGTTAAACTCGCGTCAGGGTCACGTGTCTGTCACTTCAAAAATCCAAAAATCCGTGAGGCGGAGCGGTGCTTAATAAATATTATAAGAAATTAAAACTGCAAAAGCCAAGAAGTCACGGAGGGGTGTTTGATAAATATAGGAAATTAAAACTGCAAAAGTCAAGAAGTCATCCGGTGTCAGCATATAAAAAATTAAAATTTAAGATTAATGCACAACGTTAATGTTCAAGTTTTCACTTCTGTCGGAACTCCCGGAGTGCAACCCGTTGTTTTTTTTTAGGAATTTCATATAGGTTTCTTGAGGAAAATTGTTAAGTTGCACGGGGAGAATCATGCCCTAGAGTTTCGCTAACTAATTGAAAGTCTAAAGCAGTCTTTCCCAACGTGGGCGATAACGCCCCCTTGTGGGCGCTGCAGGCCTAAAGGGGGGCGGTAAGAGACCCAGAAAAAAAAAGGGGGCGTTGTGTAGGGCTTTGGGGTCGATTTATAATTTCATCTACCTAGCTAGGAAGACTCTTAGATACCGACTGAGCTCTCGACTCTCGACTACATCTTGTGAACATCAACTAATATTAATTAAGATATAGCTCAAACTCGGTTCGATATAATAGACCGTGGGCAATCATGTTTTAACAAGTTGTTGTTAAATAATCCGATTTGTACATTCCTGTATCAATCGGCTGGTTCTATATACTTGTTCTTGCTTGTCGAGTACGATTGGGCGTCGAATGAGATAAACGAGTTTATGCACGTTTGTCTTATTCCTGTTGGTGCGTGCTGCTTATGCAATCCTATATAAACGACGTAAATTTATTTTATTTTCATTTGCGGTTTCGCGCATAATAGATAAGCAGTACTTCATTATACCACTTACGTATTTCTCAAAACAAAACAATGTCGGAAGTAAAAAAGAAGAGACGGCAATACTCTGCGGAATATATTAAATTCGGATTTATTGAAAATCCCACAAACCCGTCGTCGCCTTTGTGTCTTCTATGTCTAAAAACATTTTCGAACGAAGCAATGAAGCCTTCAAGACTGCAAGGTCATTTGAATAAAATGCATCCAGATAAGAAAGACAAGAATGTAGCATATTTTCAAGACCTAGAGAAGAAGCATAATACTCAGCCAAGTGTATCAAAACTATTTTCGGCGGCTGCTAAGCAAGATGACGACGGACTTCGAGCTTCGTACAATATCCCTTTGTTAATTGCTCAAAAAGGCAAACCACACAACATCGGAGAAGAGTTAATTTTGCCAGCAATAAAGGAAGTAATAACTACTGTGCTTCATAAACCGGCCGCAGATATTATCCAAAAAATTCCTTTGAGTAATAATTCTGTGCAAAGACGAATTGATGAAATGGCTGAAAACATTGAAGAATCATTGTGCAATCATCTGAGGACTAGTCAATTCTCAATTCAGCTCGATGAGTCCACTTTACCAACTAATGAAGCGTTGTTGCTATCTTACGTGAGGTTTATTAAAGATCAGAAAATACGTGAAGAACTATTGTTTGCCAGAAATTTGGAGACAGATACAAAAGGCGAAACCATATTCAATACATTGGAAAAGTTTTGTGAAGAGAAAGAGATTCCTTTGAAAAATATTATACAAGTTGCTACGGATGGCGCTCCGGCTATGACAGGGCGCCATAAAGGCTTCATAGCGTACCTAAAAAATAAAATTCCAGATGTCCTTGCTATACATTGCGTTATTCATAGACAACATTTGGTTGCTAGAAACTTAAGTGAACGACTATTTCAATCACTGCAATATGTCATCAAAGCATTCAATAAAATCCGTAGCAGCTCTTTGAATGATAGATTATTTCATCAGCTTTGTGTTACTAATGACGAAGATTTCAACCGTTTGTTGCTTCATACTGAAGTTCGTTGGCTGTCAAGAGGCAATTGTCTGATTCGATTTTATAACCTGTTTGACTCTGTGATAGAGTTCTTGGAAACTAAAGATACAGAACTGCGCAACAAGCTCATAACATCAAAGAATGATATAGCTTACATGACAGACCTGTATAAATTGTTCAACGACGTGAACCTCCAACTGCAAGGCGATGAACTAAATTTAATTAAAACAAAAAATGTCGTTGCTGCTTTCGCAGCCAAACTGCTTCTGCACAAAAAAAATATGGGCAGACGTGAGTTTCACAATTTTCCGAATTTATCAGTATCCTGCAGTAACGACGACTTGTTTGCCTACTGCCAACATTTGGAAAACCTCCACATTGACTTCACCGAACGATACCAGGACATTTTAAACTTGGAAATACCAGACTGGGTGTTGGATCCATTTTCAAATGTCAACATAGCAATGTCACCTCAGCTGGAAGAAGAACTTATAGAATTGACAACAAACGAAGAAATAAAAATCAAGTTCAAAAATGGATATCAAGAATTTTGGCTACAAAAACCGATCCTGCAATTGTACCCTGGATTGTGGTCAATTGTTCAACGATTCATGATAGCATTCCCATCGTCATATTTGTGTGAACGTGGATTTAGTGCTGTGGCAACGCTGCTTACTAAAAAGAGAAATCGTTTGCGTGTTACCGAACGTGGCGACTTGCGGCTGTTTTTGAGTAAATTGGAACCTGATATCAACAAACTTATTGAACAGCATCAGATTCAACCTTCACATTAGTTTTTATATAAGAATTGATTATGTTTGTTTTATTTTCAATAAAAGATATTCTGTCCGAATACTATAAAGTTGCGTTTCAATAATCAGTTATAAGTACTTAGCGGTTTTTAAGTATGTTTAAAAAGGGGGGCGTTAAAAAATAATTTATTCTTAAAGTGGGCAGTAGACAAAAAAAGGTTGGGAACCCCTGGTCTAAAGTAAAGTAAAAGTAAATTAAAGTAACTAATTTAATGTGTATTTTCACCTATGTGACAAATTTGACTACTCCGTGTCAAAGTTTTAATGGCTTTTGACTTAGTTTAACGATCAGGTCTGATTTCAAGAGCTGCTATGCTTTCTTCTTCTTATCGTGTAGGTATAGTCAAGTGTGTGGCGAACTTGGCTAACCCTGGTCTCAGAGTTTTCAAACCGCACAATGGCATTTGACTTGATTTTAACATCCGTAGTCAATCAACAACAGCCGGGACAGCTCAACGTGCTCTCTAAAGGACAGAGACGCTTGTGATAAATTGCCACTTTGGTCATCCATCAGGTTCTCTGCCTCTGTATACGTTGCTTAACCTCACTGATCGGTTGAGATCAGCGAGCGCCACTAGGCTACTTGGTGTCTATTTGCCCAGCCAGCCCAAAAGCTCTGGAGCGATTTCACCTATGCCATCATTCAGAGCATAAATTGCGCCTTCCATGAGCAAAATATAATTTTATGTGCAATCGTACTATCGCCACTACGACGGTTTGTTTGCGCGTGGCTGGAGAAATTTCGCTAGCAAGCAAATGCTGTATAATAAAAACTACAACACATACAGAGTTTTATTTTATGCAGAACTTTAGAGTCAAAAGTGTGCAATCCACCTGTGAAATCTCAGTTTGATATCCCTAGTCGTTTTAACGTGAGAGCGCAACAACACTGTGCTTGCTGTACAAAATTTGCCCAGCCAGCACAGCTCAAAACCAATAAAGGAACCCATCAAGGTTCAAAGTAAGTATACCTAGGTTTAGGGTCTGTGATAGGCATACAGACACAAAAGATTCAAAGCATTTGGACGAGTGATAATCGAGTTATAGGCTTTTGAAGTTTGGGCTGGCTGGAGAAATTTGCCCAGCCAGCCCATTGGGATCTCAAAAACTACAATACATAGAACTAAAATCTTTTCACGAAAAATTTACTTAGAATTTGCGCAATAGGCACAGAAAAAATTGAAATCCTAACTCTTTTAGTTGAGGAGAAATCTCAATTTTTCTGTTTTCCCGCGAAATATTCAAATTTGTATCATTCTTATGACAGAATGCGACGTTGCCATTCTGAATTTTACCAAATAACCTATAAACCTTGCCGTCGCGTCGAACGACTTTCTTCGTTATGACATTGTAATAAAGACTGTGGGACTCGCACTTGTATTCCCATGTCTTGTGGAATTGTAGTCCAAGAGCTGAATGTTATTTGAGTGCGTATAGTTATTATTTTTATTTATTCCTTACCTTACATGTAAATTTTACGTTAAATCTTGGTAATTATTCGACGCTAACAAAAGCATAAACGAAGTTAGTTTCTGAAACTTCCAAATAATAAAACCTATGCTTTACAATTTTTAGGAGTATTTGATACTTAGGTATTTTTTTTATCTTTTTAATTAGGTAATTTGATTTAATAATTATATTATTTGAAGTAGCCTACATATTATGAACTTCTCACTTGTGATATTCAACCATAGACAAAATGGCGACCGGCTAGACTAAAAATGCTGAGGCTTAGTGACTTGAAGCCAACTTGAAGCTAAAGTCTGTCTTATCTGCAGGTATATGTCAAAATCGAGGGATACCCACCTAATCACAGGCTACTGAGAAGATAATATGAGCAAAGAGCATAAATTGAACCAGCCAATAGTGAACAACTATGACTTTGACGTGTATCTGCAGATAATTATGAGACACACTATAATTGGCGTAAAGACGTACGGATCGGGCTACAATTATTGTAACTGATTAACTAGTTTTTCGCCTGAGAATTTGTTCACGTAAAAAAGTAGGTTATTCAAAATATTGAATCTCAAGAATTCAAGATATTAGGTCAATCTGTCACACCGGCAAGACGTGAAAGAAGGAAAAATAAACCACTTTCACATTTATACAAGTTAATATTCAACTAATAAGGGCGGAGCCTGGTCTGGGATGCGTCAGCACATTTGTCCCTTCACACCTTCATATCACCTCGCGCGCAGAGGGTACGGCGGTGGAAGCTGCGGGTAGGCTAAAACACACCAAATATGCGAAAAATCTTTCCTCTTTATAATACTAGTATAGATTACAAAATTCAATAAAAAAACTAGCATATTTTAGGCATTTTTTAAGTAGCCAAACTATCGACAGTTATGCAACACTAGTGTTGCCAACTAGACTGATACAAAATGTGCATAAGTGCATTTTTAGTCTTAGCGAGTTGATACCGTAAAATGCTGTTGACAGACAGGGGAGCCAACATGACGGCATAGGAACTATAAAATGAAACGCACTCTATGTAGGCTACTTCAAATAATATAATTATTAAATCACATTACCTAACTAAAAAGATAAAAAAAATACCTAAGTATCAAATACTCCTAAGAATTGTAAAGCATAGGTTATTATTTGAAAGTTTCATAAACTAACTTCGCTTATGCTTTTGTTAGCAAGATTTAACGTAAAATTTACATGTAAGGCAAGGAATAAATAAAAATAATAACTATACGCACTCAAATAACATTCAGCTCTTGGACTACAATTCCACAAGACATGGGAATACAAGTGCGAGTCCCACAGTCCTTATTACAATGTCATAACGAAGAAAGTCGTTCAACGCGACGGCAAGGTTTATAGGTTATTTGGTAAAATTCAGAACGGCAACGTCGCATTCTGTCATAAGAATGATACAAATTTGAATATTTCGCGGGAAAACAGAAAAATTGAGATTTCTCCTCAACTAAAAGAGTTAGGATTCCAATTTTTTCTGTGCCTATTGCGCAAATTCTAAGTAAATTTTTCGTGAAAAGATTTTAGTTCTATGTATTGTAGTTTTTGAGATCCCAATGGGCTGGCTGGGCAAATTTCTCCAGCCAGCCCAAACTTCAAAAGCCTATAACTCGGTAATCACTCGTCCAAATGCTTTGAATCTTTTGTGTCTGTATGCCTATCACAGACCCTAAACCTAGGTATACTTACTTTGAACCTTGATGGGTTCCTTTATTGGTTTTGAGCTGTGCTGGCTGGGCAAATTTTGTACAGCAAGCACAGTGTTGTTGCGCTCTCACGTTAAAACGACTAGGGATATCAAACTGAGATTTCACAGGTGGATTGCACACTTTTGACTCTAAAGTTCTGCATAAAATAAAACTCTGTATGTGTTGTAGTTTTTATTATACAGCATTTGCTTGCTAGCGAAATTTCTCCAGCCACTCGCAAACAAACCGTCGTAGTGGCGATAGTACGATTGCACATAAAATTATATTTTGCTCATGGAAGGCGCAATTTATGCTCTGAATGATGGCATAGGTGAAATCGCTCCAGAGCTTTTGGGCTGGCTGGGCAAATGGACACGGCTACTTGCGCTTCACGGAGGTGAGATACATAGTAATTGTTCCACTGTAATGACCAGTAGATCGAGGACGATGGTGATAGCGCGCGTAATGCGCCACGGTCCTATGTCAAAATATCAACATTGACAAAGCCAGAGGGCAAACAAGCCTTTGCGCGGGGCCCTCGCACAATCAAAGCGAAGTTTCACTGTCAGCCGAGTGTCGCGCCGCGCGAGTTTTTCGCCATCGTGCTCGAGCTGCTGAGGCTCTACTCTGTACTGTCTTCGTTTGACGGACGGCCGAAAATTGTCACAATCTGTCATTGTCATCTGTATAGCGCAAGACAGAGATGTACTGGCATTCGACGCTTCAAAATTTCGGTCGTACAGATAGTACATACAGTTCCTGATCTGCCAAATCCTAGATCATGGTCTAGCGAACCCCGAACGCTTTTAATTTTTTTAACCGACTTCAAAAAAAATGAGGAGGTTCTCAATTCGGGTGTTTTTTTTATGTTTGTTACCTCAAAACTCCGTCATTTGTAAACCGATTTCAAAATTATTTTTTTAGTTCGGAAGCATCTACTTCCAGATTGGTCCCATAAAATTTTTATCGAAATCGCTTCAGTAATTTAGGTCATAAATTAAAAAAAAACATAAATTTACGGTCATATATGTGGATGATAATAGGTCATCAATGTAAACGAAGCAAAAATGAAGTAATTCCCTGAGACTTTTAAGTTGTTTTTTGAGGCTCCTTTGTGGGGATCTACCGTTTAGTGACCGGTAGCGTATATTACCACCACACATCTTCCCTGCTGTCTGATAATCGGTTGATAATATCACCCACCAACCCATATATTTCATGCCATCTGGCGATTGGTTTGAGAATTGTACTACCCCGTATCTTTCTTGCCATATTGCGACTGGTTATGAATATCACCACCTCATATCTTTCCGTGGGGTGAAAGTAATTGATCACTATATCGCTCTTTAATCTCGAGTGATTTAGTGCTTTATAATAAACTAGCTTTCCGCCCGCGGCTCCGCCCGCGTGGACTACAGGTTATATCGTGCCCAGCTGTGGGATAAAATGTAGCCTATGTCCTTTCCCAGGCTCTAATCTATCTTTGTACCAAATTCCATCAAAATCGGTTTAGTAGTTTAGGCGTGAAAGACGGACAGACAGACAGACAGAGTTACTTTCGCATTTATAATATTAGTATGGAACTACGAGGGAGTTATATGAATGATAAATGATAACCTTTAAAAATAATAAAATAAAATATTTTTAACAAAAAATTGACCCGCCTTCAAAAAGGGTGAAATAATTTCTTAAAGCTATGTTCACGAGTAAGTAGTGGTTACGGGTAAAACAGTAAATAGGTGAATTCATAGCGGAATATGGTAAATAAAGTCCATCCATAATTAAAAGTCTTAAGTTGTAAACAAACCTGTTACCGGAAGAAAAATACACATTCCTGGTGTAATCACACGCAATAACAAGTAAGTAATTGTTGTAACATCTAGGTAATCACGTGCAACACCATTATTTCTATAATAATATGTCCATTTTATCGTAAAATACTTATTTTTTTGCAGAAAACCGAGATCGCTGTAATTTCAAACCTACAACTGACATTTTAAATACTCTGTATTGTCTTTGGTGGATAGGGATGGGATGTTCTTTCATATCGATAAAAACTTGAGGCTATTCTGGTGCGCCAAATTTAAAAAAAAAACATTGCCGAAACATATTGTTGCATACATGTCAGAGGAAAATAAAGAACTTGTCATTAAATGGTAAAAAATTTATTGTAAATGGTCATGTTTTCAATTCTGTCCGGTTATCTAGCAAAAAAGCATTTTCAATGAGATTACTAGAACACCGCACACAGAAAAAAACAACTACTTAACAGCTTTCAAACACTCCACAACTTGGCTTTCAACTCTAACGACACCTCGCACAAATGCTATTTGTAATAATAGTAGATTACCCAACAAGTGAAAAAAAGGTGAATTCTTTTCGAGGCATTGAGTTGTATCCCGAGAGGAGCGAAGGATTCTAGATTAGAATCCTGAGCGGGTCGAGGGATACAAGAGCCGTGAATTTTTTTTTCACGTGTTAGGTACTCTACTTTTTACCATTGACTACGAGAAAAAGAAAATAATTACTCTGTGACAGTAAATTATCAACAATAGCTGCTGCTTTAACGCGAAATGACTCTGGAACGAGAGGTTCACTTTCATCGCTGGACGTCGAACTCTTTTTATGATTTTGAGACAAAAACTTTTATCAGAAACTTTTAATTGCATGAAAATTGCACAGAAAATTGGCTGAATTCCTTATTCTAAATTTAAAATTTTTAACCGAGACATATTCCATACAGCCATTTATTACATACAGCCAAGTTTTAGTAAGTTTTTATAGCGAGAGTATGCAACCTCCTTGCACATTTTCTTTTGTTTTCTTACTAAAATCAGTATATTCGCGCATGTTCCAAATTCAAAATGTTTTATTCACTCAGTGAAATAAACAGCGTTTTATTCACTGTTTTTGAAGAATAACGGACCCTTTTTCGAGGGGCAATGGTAAAAATGTATTTTACTTCATCTGTGTTCTTCTTTACTTCTTCACCTATTATATTGCCTTAAATAGCAATAGCAGAAATGCACTTAGTAATTTTGCCGACATCGACATTATTCGACATACACCACACCACTATAGTAGTCTATGGTTACACATTCCGCCATATTTGTTTACCTTTTAAGACTTTTATTTATGGATGGACTTTAGAGAGGAATTTTTTTTTGACGTCGGCGCCGGTTTGAACAGGACCTAGTTTAATGAAATAAGTATTCGCACAAGCTTTTTTGCAGTATAAAAACTAAGGTAGTTATGCCATGCGAGTAATTGTTCGGTGCCGACGTCAAAAAAAAATTCTCTCTATTTACCATATTCCGCTATGAATTCACCTATTTACTGTTTTACCCGTAACCACTACTTACTCGTGAACTGAACATACTCGTAGCTTTAAAAAAATATTTCACCCTTTTTGAAGGCGGGTATATTTTTTGTTAAAAATATTTTTGTAGTAAAAATTGTTTTAGGGCCTTACCAAAAATGATAAAACTAAAGCTTAGACATAGATATTTGTCTCTAAAACTGATATGTCTAAAACCGGAAAAACAATCTAGTTTTTCGTGGTAAGGCTCTTATTGTCTTTGATCAACTATTCACAGATATTTTTATAATTACTATTCAATTAAGTATTATAAACTATTCACAGAGATAATAAATTAGCGGCAAGAAAAAGAAACAATGTGGATTAGTCAAATTGTATATTCTATATTGCTGGAGTTTAATACATAATTGTTATTATTTTTCAATAACATAAAACCCAAGGGTGGCCATGGTAAAAACTTGACATGCAATTGTACTTCTTACTTAGACGAAATAAGAGCACTACCAAATTTATGAAATGGCATGCTCCGGAGAATGCCATTTCATCTAAAAATATTGTTGCTGACGCAAACGATATCAAGCTTGCTTTGTTTTTGATTACTAGCACCATACATTTCTGCTTTTCTCTGATTTTCTTTTGGTTTAGTACTATTTGGGTCTTTTTTTATTGGTTTGTTTTCACCAGCGGCACCTAGATCTCTTAAAAATCGAAACCGCTTTGTTGCTGGAGTCTGCAATACTGTTGTCGTCTCCACAATTATTTCTTTTTTCTGATCAGTTTTAAGCATGTCATGCTTTTTCTTTAATTTACGTTTCTTCTTCTTCTTTTTATTTTTTAATGTCGTGACTAACTCCTTTAATTCTGAAACTAAATCCTTCACATTCGCATACTCATTAGAACTATTTTGTTTGAAATTTGTAACATTAAAAGGCAAAGCAGTTTGTGGAAAGGTTGTAAGTTCAGGTTTTTTTGTAGTTGAAATAATAAGTGCAATATTTCCATCGCTAGAGATAGCTTTTTTAAAATTTTCAACTTTGCTAAATGCTTGTGTAACTAATAATGCAAGATTTACACTTTTAGTAACTGCTTGAAAATAATTCTTATGTTTAGTCATTGATTGTTCAAAATCGTCAGCTTTGATTATTTGTTGAGCAAAATTGTCATGTTTAGACACCGGATGTCCAAAATTATCAACAGTTAGAGGTACAAAATAATTTTGTTTTGTACCTTGTTGTTCAATCTTAAGTTGTTTGATCTGTTTAATTTTATTAATTAAATCTACTTTGTCAGTATCGGGCTGTGTATAATCTTCATCTCCATGTTGTACAATCTTTTTATTTTTATTAAGTTGTTTTATCTTTTTATTTTTATTAATTAAAACTACTTTGTCAGCATCTGGTTGTGAATAATCTTCATCTCTATGTTGTACAATCTTTTTATTTTTTATAACTGAATCTACTTTGTCAGCATCTGGTTGTAAATAATCTTCATCTCTTTGTTGTACAATCTTTTTATTTTTCATAACTAAATCTTCTTTGTCAGCATCTGGCTGTGTATAATCTTCATCTCTATGTTGTAAGATCTTTTTATTTTTATTAAGTTGTTTTATCTTTATATTTTTATTAACTAAATCTACTTTGTCAGCATCTAGTTGTGAATAATCTTCATCTCTATCTTGTACGATCTTTTTATTTTTCATAACTAAATCTTCTTTGTCAGCATCTGGCGGTAAATAATCTTCATCTCTATGCTGTACAATCTTTTTATTTTTAAAAACTAAATATTCTTTATCAGCATCTGGCTCTGAATAATCTTCATCTCTATGTTGTACAATCTTTTTATTTTTATTAAGTTGTTTTATCTTTTTATTTTTAATAACTAAATCTTCTTTGTCAGCATCTGCCTGTGAATAATCTTCATCTCTATGTCGTATAATCTTTTTATTTGTATTAAATTGATTTATCTTTTTATCTTTAATAACTAAATCTTCTTTGTCAGCATCTGACTGTGAATAATATTGATCTCTATGCTGTACAATATTTTTATATTTATTAAGTTGTTTTATCTTTTTATTTTGAATAACTAAATCTTCTTTGTCAGCATCTGGTTGTGAATAATCTTCATTTCTATGTTGTACAATCTCTTTATTTTTATCAAGTTGTTTGATATTTTTATGTTTAATAACTAAATCTTCTTGGTCAGCATCTGACTCTGAATAATCTTCATCTCTATGTTGTACAATCTTTTTATTTTTATTAAGTTGTTTTATCTTTTTATTTTTAATAACTAAATCTTCTTTGTCATCATCTGACTCTGAATAATCTTCATCTATATGTTGTACAATCTTTTTATTTTTATTTAGTTGTTTTATCTTTTTATTTGTAATAACTAAATCTTCTTTATCAGCATCTGACTGTGAATAATCTTCATCTCTTTGTTGTACAATTTTTTTGTTTTTCATAACTAAATCTACTTTGTCAGTATCTGGTTGTGAATAATCTTCATCTCTATGTAGTACAATCTCTTCATTTTTAATAACTAAATCTTCTTTGTCAGCATCTGGCTGTGAATAATCTTCATCTCTATGTTGTACAATATTTTTATTTTTATTAAGCTGTTTTATCTTTTTATTTTTAATAACTAAATCTTCTTTGTCAGCATCTGACTGTGAATAATCTTCATCTGTATGCTGTACAATATTTTTATTTTTATCAAGTTGTTTTATCTTCTTCTTTTTATTAAATTGTTTTATCTTTTTATTTTTAATAAGTTCTTTTATCTTTTTATTTTTAATGAGTTCTTTTATCTTTTTATTTTTAAAAACCAAATCTTGTTGTTCAGCATTTGACTCTGTATAATCTTCATTTTTATCATAATCTTCATCTTTATCATGATCCTTATCATTATTTTCATCTTTATGATCACGTTTGTTATAATAGTTATTATTATTTTTATCTTTATGATTATCTTTATAATTATCTTCTTTTTTATTATAATCTTCATCTTTATCGTAATCTTTATTTCCATCTTTGTGATTATCTTTGTCTTCATCTTCATCGAGTGGTTGTGGAGAGATTTTATTATCAATTCTTTCGAGAGTATTAATAAAACGGTTTGATAATACATCTACGAACGATTTTTTTAAAGCATCCATAACGTTTTTTAGGACAGGTTGCGTTGAAGAATTAGAATTGTTTTGTTTCTTAATACCAGTACCAAAAAATTTACGTGGCGATAATTTGATGGTTGTAGATTCAATAACGTCATTGTCGTCAAAGTAATCAAATGAGAAAGTTGTTGCATTACCTTCTATTTCCATACTACGATCAAATACCGTACTACCATCAAATACCGTAGCTGTAGAAGAGCTTTCTTGTAAGCACATGTTTTCACCTAACCTTAATTCAATTCTGTATTTGTTAATCAAACTTTCAAAATCGTCAAAATATTTATATTTGCAGAAAAGATAAGTATTTCTCATTACGTACTTGTTTTCATAATACAAGAAGCAATTACGATTAACTTTGACGAAAACGGCTTGGGAATAACGGAAGTAATACGGGTCACAATAGCAATGATTTTTCAAGGCATTGTCAATATTTGTTGTGTTTTTCACTTCATTAAAAAGGACTGTGGTTGTTTTATTGATAGAAAACCTCATTTCTTTATTAACTACGCCAAGAGACACTTTTTTGTCGCAGATACACAAAATTGGTTCTTGATTATGGAACTCTTTAAATTTCACTTTCGGACAATTTGGAGCTTTGCGTTTGAATTTTGGTGGAGGCCAAGCGAACATTAGGTAATAATTTCCAATGTACTTTTCTCCCAGCTTACTGTCTTCTATACCACCTTTAGATTGCACTAATGTTATCATCATTAAGATACACAATATCTTTAACATTTTTATTTAAACTGCTTACATTACTAGCGATTATAAGCTCAGCAGAACTGTTTGAAATGATTTATTTGGTGGTTTCATTTCAGTTTTCAAAATGTTGGCTTCTTTTGTAATTGGTTTCTCCATAACTGAATCTTTTACTTGTTTTCTTCAGCGTTTTCCGGGTGTCTAATATCTTCTGAATTGGAATTGTAAATTTTAATTATGGACCTCACTGTCATGAAGAATCTTCGCATGAACACTGGCATTTTGTCATGTCTTTCTTGACACTTTCTGTCGGTTTTATTTTCTTTTTTAACTTTGTTTTTATTGTTTCTGAAATATTTAATTTAAAGTTAATTTATTGAATAGTTACACCCGAAATTGCAACAATTTTTGCTAGAGTGTCTTATCTCAATATGATTATTTTTATACGTTAAGGCTATAATGAATGCTTAGTTAAACTCTGTACATTTCTTTCTAGACTTTGGCACTAGTATCACTTAACTTGTGGGCAGAAATAATTGCAATTTTTTTCTATTTAATAACTTTCACTAATTAATAAAAGTGAAACGTGCTTGGTACGGCTCGTACACGGACTCACTGCAGTGTTATAGTTGTTAATAGAATTACAATAAAATGTGAAAATTATTATAACAAAAATGAATGTCCATTGTTCCTAAATATTAAACATTGAGCAAGGAATTACATGCATTCATGCATTCGAGTTTCTATCCCGTCGAAACAAACATTTGTGTTAAAAAGCACGGTGTGTTTTTTGGGTTTTTCTTTGTATTTTTTCTAGTGACTCTTTAAAAACATAATTTTCCACGTTAAAAACGTATGAGTCACCGACTTCAATCCCAACAATAGTTAACACAAAGTAGATATCTAGTATTTTTTTGCGGACTACAATGCCTATTAGCAGATAATCGCAAACGAAAATGTAATTCGTTTACTTAGATGATGTTTTGGTTTGTCATTATTTTTTGTTTTCGTTTATTTTTTTTAAAGCGCTAAATCATTTTTGAAAAATTAATATGGGACCACTTTCGAACAAAAACAGAATTTTAAAAATCGGTCCATAAACGGTGGAGAAATCGGTGAAAGTACATTTTAAAAAAAGCATACAGTCGAACTTAAAACCTCCTCCTTTTTTGAAGTCGGTTAAAAAGACAAACTCTTGGACAATTCACATAGCGCCAGCTAACCCCAAATTAAGCAACTGATATACTACTTTGAACTTCTTTATTAAATACACTAGCTTCCCACTCAGGACTTCGTTCCCGCGGGAATTTTGGGAATAAATTATGTACATAAATCTTCCTTTTGAATTGCCCCTTCCAATGGTGAAAATCGTATGAAAATCAGTTCAGTAGTTTTTGATTTTATTGTGTTCAGACAGACAGATAGAGGCGCGGGCACTTTGTTTTATAATATAGTATTACATGATGACGCATATTATGTGTAAGTATTTTTAAAAAAGTCCAGGCTTCCCTCAAATACTTGAAAATCCATGGTCGGCGGCCAATTTTCAGCTATCAGGTTCTGAAGGTACTTCCAAAAATTACTCGCTTGTCTTGAAGTCTGGCTGCTGATGTCTTATAGAATATAATTAATTAAATATAAAAATTAATGTTCAACACCGCCAGACACTCTCCGTCGGCTGTAATTTCTGCCAGACGCTTTACAGTTCGCAAGTAAATTATGCGATTATACCTACAATCTGAGCCGTGATTTTTGTATATTATGATGTTCAGGGAACTATAACAATACTTTTTATAGCACGCAGACTTCAAGACAAGTGAGCAATTTTTGGAAGTACCTTCAGAACCTGGTAGCTGAAAATTGGTCGTCGACCCAGGTTAGCTGGTATTCATACATTACTAGTACGTACTAGCACTACTATTTCCCACACATGTGGTTTATGAGAAAATAAGTAAGGTCTGGCGGCCCTGTGATCTTGGTCTAAAATTTCATGGGATGTGAACGGACTTGAGGGGTGTATATGTCATAACACCTTAGTGCTCCAAAATCGTCGTTTAGCGGTACACCCTGCTGATCAACGGACGAGGCTCTGACGTATTATCTGACGGTTTCTCTACTTGATATTGGCGACTTTCCCATTCTACATTTAATTTTTATTCAAATATTATACTTAGACTTTTTTTTACTATGCCATAGACGTCCCCACCGAGGGGCATGGGCCTCCATTCGAAACACGAAAAGAATTTAGGCTATTATTATAGTCCACCACGCTGGCCCAATGCGGGTTGGTGGACCGCTCGTATTTCGAAAGTGAATTTTCTTGGACGGGCAGGTTTCATCTCGATGTTTTCCTTCACCGTTGAGCAAGTGATAATTAGAAATCCGTACATAAATCCGAAAAGATGAATTTAGTGGTACAGGCTCGCACCAGGATTTGAACCCGCAACCTTCCGATTACAAGTCTGGCGCATTACCAACTGTGGGCTATCACCGCTTTTTACCAACTGGGTTATCACCCCTTTTTACCAACTGGGTTATCACCCCTTTTTACCAACTGGGTTATCACCCCTTTTTACCAACTGGGTTATCACCCCTTTTTACCAACTGGGTTATCACCCCTTTTTACCAACTGGGTTATCACCCCTTTTTACCAACTGGGTTATCACCCCTTTTTACCAACTGGGTTATCATCACCCCTTTTTACCAACTGGGCTATCACCGCTTGACTTAGACGTTGGGAAAATAAAAAAATGGACGCTATTTGTAACCGCCGACAAAAAAAGGGTATTATAAGTTTGCATCGTAGTTCCTAAACGATTAGACCGATTTCGAGTCGGCTTTTTTTGTTTGAAAGCTGTCGTAATCGAAATTAGCTATATTTGATCAAAATTGGTTTAGCGGTTGCAGAGTTATAAGCAATAAATGTCGGGGGTTATACACATGCTTTTATTTAAGAGTCTTGAAGCAAAAAGCGGTGATAGCCTAGTTGGTAATGAGCCAGACTTGTAATTGGAAGGTCGCGAGTTCAAATCCTGGTGCGGGCCTATACCACTAAATTCGTCTTTTCGGATTGATGTACGGATTTCTAATTATTTCTAACTAGCTTTTGCCCGCGACTTCGTCCGCGTGGAATAGTGACTTCCGGCAGATTTTTGGTTCTTCCCACATAGTTCCCGTTCTTGCGGGATTTTCGGAATGGTCGAGTTCCCGCATGAAATAATTTCTCCCGTTTTTTACACATTTACCACTATATCTTTGCTCCTATTGGTCGTAGCGTGATGTTATATAGCCTATAGCCTTCCTCGATAACTGGACTATCCAACACAAAAAGAGTTATTCAATTCGAACCAGTAGTTTCGGAGATTAGCGCGTTCAAACAAACAAACAAACAAACAAACAAACTCTTCAGCTTTATAATATTAGTATAGATTACGGTGAAGGAAAACTGGCCCAACGCGGGTTGGTGGACGAGCGGTCCACCAACCCGCGTTGGGCCAGCTTGGTGGACTATGGCCTAAAATCCCCTTCGTGTTTCGAAGGGAGACCCGTGCCCTTCGGTGGGGACGTGTATGGGCTGGTAAAAAAAGGAAAGCTTATCCATTCACACGGCCAGTGTAATGGGCACTTTTGCATCGAGAAGGTTCTGGAGCGGCAATGCATTTGACTTATTCTTAAGGTGTTATTTTTGTAGTTCTAAGACTCGTATTACAGAAAGAGACTATACAGTATTAATCTATACTTAAGTATTGATTGGGCCTTTTTATAATTCGAACCGCACGGCACGGCACTTCAAAATTTGAATTACCATTGCCCCCTATGTTCTCAGCTTCTGTTATCACTATTACATAAGAGGCAATAGTAATAAAATTTTGCCGTGCCTTTTCCGAATTATAAAAAGGCCCATTCTCTCTATATCTCGACTGCTACTCAAGGATAGATCAGAGTCTGAAGTCGCGTTTTGTAATATGGACCTAAGTTTGTTATTTGTAAAGTTTAATTTTGACAATCGTCATTTTTGAGTAGAATTATAATTGAATTGAACCGACTTGAAACTTATCTCTCTCTGTTATTGAAGAGTTCCCGAAGGGAGCCGGAGTCTCAAAAAACGTGTCTTCTTAAATTTTCAACATAAATCCTAATTTATACAGACAGTTATAAAACATAAAAACTCGCCGTAAACTTGGGAAGTTTAGAACAGAATTAGGGGAGATGAAAATAATAAAAAAACTGAGTGAAGTATTCTTTGGGACGAAAGGAATGTTTTTACTATGAGCTTAACTGAAATATTTTGTTAAGGAACGGTCATAGACTACTTTACCGTGCAAAACAAAAACTGCAGGTGCAATAACTCTTCTTCTTCTTATCGTGTACGTGTGATAAGTGTATGGTGAACTTGACTAAGCCTGGTGTCAGAGTTTCCAAACCGCAATAGCCTTTGACTTGGTTTAAACGATTGTAGTCAATCGATAACAGCCACCGGCTTAACGGACCTTTGAAAGTTAGTAAAACCCTTTTGTTAAGTAAGAAGTGAGCCGATGATCTTCAAAAGCCTGAACAGATCATAACTAAGAACCATCTTCATCACGTCAGCTTTTGACTAAAAGAGCCGCGTCAAGATCGGTCCACTCGTTTCGTTTATGAGCTACGATGCCACAGACAGATATAGAGACATACAGATCCACAATTCAAACTTATAACACCCCACTTTTATCGTCAGGGATTAAAAAAAACATAACACAAACACACTGAACCATATTTGACAATTGAAAGTCTTTTCCATTGTTTTGTTAGTGAATCACAAAATTTTGCGTTGCTTATTTTATGATAAAATTTTTAAAAAAGTGGTGCTTGTGGTATACTGATAGAAAGGTCATGAACTAGAAAAGTTTTCAAAGAACTGTAAGAACTGTGATACCCTTAGTTTTTTACAATGCAGTTGCTCGGAAATGGCCCCGTAACATGGCCACGAGTGTACGTTTACGTACCCCATAAAACACATGTCATATACCAAAATTCATCTTCAGTGGCTATTCTGTGATCCGGTAAAGTTATTTTTTTTTATTGAATGATGCATAAAAAGTAATCAAAAAGTGAATAAAATACTGACAAAAATGTATGAAGCAATAAAGAGTAGCTGATTTAATAATTTAGTGACCCTTTTGACAAGTGAGAGTATTACCTTTTTCATAAAGCTTCATACTGGCTTTATATAATGACAGCAAAGAGTTTTTATGGCTGCCAAAATAATTATTTCTGACGAAAATCTTGATTTTCAGTGATATAAAATATAAAAGTTAATTATTTATTTTACTTTTTCGATAAAACAAATCTGATTTTTAACAAATCATTGAATTATTTAATAATTTCTGTAGGCGCAATTGGCATTTTATTTACTTAGCCTTTGCCTCATAATTGTGGAAAAATATTTTGCTCGCCATTGTTTTGCCCGCCATTTGAAATTATTTGTTAAACAAAATCATTTTTGTGTTCTAAAAATGTTAATTCTTTAATGTTTTGTGTTTAATCGTAAAATATAAGTGCACATTGTTCAATTGTAACACGTTTTCAGTGAATGTTGATTGAAAATACTATCTTTTAAGAACTTTGGATATACCTATACGATGTAAGTTACTGCATTTTAAGTTACTGCTGCTGCATTTTAAAACATTGAACAATATACGACACTAGTATCATTAATAACTACACTGGGCGTCAAAAATAAGTAGTACACTTTTCAAATTGCAATTACTCCTAAACTATAGTAGTTACACTTATGAAATAAAAAGCAGTTTATAGTAAACTTAACGAAGTTTATTAAAGTTATATTTTATTTGGCATGAATAAAGTTTCAAACTTAAAATTAAGATAAATACTAAAAAGTATCAATTTTTAACGATATGTCAACCACTTAATTTTCACGTTTTGGAACTTTTTCACAATTTAATAACTTGTGTTGCCGCCTCGGGCTCTAATTACAGCTTGGATCCGGTTTGGCATGCTGAACACTAAGTTTCGGAGGCGGTGTTGGGGAATATTTTCCCATTCTTCTATCAGCGCATGTTTTAGAGCCCTGAGTGTGGCAGGAGGTGGACTGCGCCTTCTGACTAGCCTCCCAAGCTCATCCCAGGCGTGTTCAATCGGGTTGAGATCTGGGCTTCTCGATGGCCAAGCCATCAAGTTGATGCCAACCTCCTGAATGTACTCTTGTACGTGGTGAGCAGTGTGTGGCCGGGCGTTATCATGCATTAGGATGGCTCCATCACCCATATTTATTAAATATGGCCCTGCATACTCGTTGAGGATCTCCGAGGCATATCTTTCACCAGTCAAAGTCCCATTTTCTATTACCACAAGCTCTGTGCGACTCTCTGAAGAGATACCAGCCCATACGTGTACAGAGCCCCCGCCATATTGGACTCTTTCCGAGATACAAGCTTGAATGTATCGCTCACCGGGTCGTCTGTAGACTCTCCGCCGTCCATCTGAAGTGTATAAAGAGAATCGAGACTCATCTGTGAATAAAACTCTAGCCCATTCTTCTTCGCCCCATTGTACGTGTTGACGGGCGTAGCGTAGTCTTGCTACGCGATGCTCTGTCTCAAGTTTGGGGCCATTTGCTGGTCTTAGAGGCTTCAGGTTAGCTTCAGCAAGTCTTCTTCTCACTGTACTCTCACTGATGTAGTCTGTTCGGGTCCGAAGAAGCTGTTGCTGAACCTCAACTGCATTAAGGTGTCGATTTCTTAACACAGTGGAAACAATAAAGCGATCTTCTCGGGTACTTGTGCACCTGGGTCTGCCATTACCTCGTCTCCTTAGATGGTTTCCAGTCTCTTCGTACCTTTGCTTTACTCGCTGAACCGTTCTTAAAGTTACACCCACCCTCCTTGCAGTACGACGCATACTGATGCCCACTTCGAGAAAAGCTAAGATTCTTGCACATTCTTCTGGTGAAAGAGGCATGATTAGTCAAATTTACTCTCTGAAGATACCTATGCTTTTCAATTACAATTGCTTTATCAGCAGCGAATGTGTCAAACACAAAAATCCTAAGTAAGACAACACCTTTCAACAGTTTAAAAAAAGTGTTTTTATTTATTCGTTTTTTTTAAAGTCAAGCATTATAAGTTCTTATAATGCATGAAGTTTTTATTGAATAAGATTAAATTTTCTTTTTAACCTTTTTTGTTTCAAAGGTCTAAGTTTTATAGTTTGGGAGAAATCGCAATTTTAAAACTGTACTACTTATTTTTGACGCCCAGTGTATTTAAATTCTCCTCAAAGTATAAATAAAGATATTTTTCTTCTCTTTTTAAGACTTTGATGGCTCACCATCGTTTTAATTTACATGATTTAAAACAAATATCAATGTAAGTAGAACAAGTATACATAGAGCAAAAACAAGAAAATGTAAACCGTAACACAAATTAAAAAAAAATATGATAACAAACAGTGAAACATTCGGATTTTTTTTGAAATAAAATAAAAAATCTTTAAAAAAAGATTGGGCAAAAAGGGGTATGATTGATCAGAACATAGAGCCAATGAACCTAGCTACCCGACCTAATCGTATGGCGCACGCTTTTCCAAACATCCTGTGTAGAACAGATGCTCTGATGCACTGAATTACTTATGGATGTTTGTTACTCTTTCACTCTCAAACGGCTGGACTAATTTTGATTAAATTTGGTATTAAGTTATCTGACACTCTGAATTAACAGATAGGCTACATAATTAGGGAATCCCAAGTTCCCACGGGAACGAACTCCAGGGCGGAAAACTAGTACTCAATATTTTATTGCATCCATAATATAGGTTGTAGATTAAATGAATAAGTATCCTAATCAATTCCGAGAATAGAGTGACTGGGTCACGCTACACTTCACCACATTTCTCTTCTTTTTCTAAAGACTTCTTACTATTTCCACTAAAGGCCCTCTCATGCGACCGTCGAGATAAAATTCCATTCAAAAAATCTTTTATCTCCTTCAATTTCTACTTTAAAATCCGGCCAACTTGAAAAGTCCATGGAAAGGTATGCAGCTTATTAATTACGGCGGTCAATCGCAATTCGTCGATTGCTGCCTTCCCAGTAACTTGAAATATTTCCAATAAGCTAAAAACCGGACTCCATCGCTTCTACTTCCTCGCTTCGGTTTTCATTAAAGCCTTTTTCTAGAGCTGGGGAGGAGATTTATCGATATCGATGTTTTAAACTTAAAAAACTGTTAACTGACAAAGCGTTAATATAGTTTAAAGTCATGAAAAAACTGACGATTCAACGAATGAACTTTTCATGTATCTTTCCTTAAAAAATATTTATGAATATCCCTCAAGCGAGTAAGTGTTCTATAAATACTAAATTAAATTATAGATCCTATGAATAATGTTAATAAATATATTTATTTTGACAGCTTATGCGCCGAAGAACTTTTACGAAACAAAACATAGCTGAAGACTTCAGTTTTTATCAAAGGCGAACTGTTATGGCAACTTTAAAAAACTCGTTTTCTTTGCTTCCATAGAGTTAAGCTTATTTGTTTTTGTGATATTCATATAATAGCAAAATATATACATACATACATTCCTGTCGAGGTAGGCAGAAAGTTATATAGTTCTATTTTTAATAGAAATATATTTTTATTGTATTCGTAACGAAACTGAGAAAGTTATAAAACTGGACTGAAAAAGTAAATCTGTTACTCTTGCAATCATCTATAGTTGCAATCATAACAAAAAAAACAACTGGTTGCACTCCAGGAGTGCCGGCAGAAGTGAAAACTTGAACATTAACGTTGTGCATTAATACATTATATTGTGCGTTGTGCGTTGACATAAAACAAAATACTCAAAAAGAGTCCGTTATTCTGTCAGGATTCGAACCCTCGACCTGTTGCTTACAATTTGGCAACTTTTCCACTCGAAAAAACTGTCTACTTTCAATTCAGTAAAATGGTCTATCGGTATTCGCGCACTATGTGCGAATAATCGTTGACATCTCACAGAGATAATTTTACCATAGAGCTGCCATCCGTCCAGTTTCCACCCATACTTCAAAGTAAACAACGCTGCTAAAGAAGTTTTCACTTCAAAAAAGGTGGCAACCCTATCCTACGCGTTTTCGATCAGGGTCACATCTGACGATCTGACGCGAGTTCATCGCGAGTTTAACATTTTTTCCCCATACTAAAAGTGCTCAACGTCGCTAAAGAAGTTTTCACTTCAAAAAATTTATTTGACTTATTTTGTGTAACTATATTACGTTCCACAACCATATATATATTTTTTACTTTTACTTGTGTTATTTCTGAAGTTATTCTTAGAAAAATTATTTATAAAATATCGACACGCATTTTTTTGTACAGCCAACACTATCGCATTGAAATCCGTTGCGGTGAGAAGTGTTTAAATACCAAGTAAAACTATGTAGGTACTCTAACCAAAGGGCTGTTTGAAGAGGGAGCAATGATAATCGAAATATTTTACACGTCATTACAGAAATTAAGTAAAGATTTTATGTTTCCATCGCTCGCCTAATGAGAAAAAGTTTCTGCACCACCCGCGGCGAGCGATGAACACGTATACCTATAAGTTTAAATACATATATGTTGTATCAACCCCGATATAATTTAATTTCTTCAAAATTTGTCTAGTAGGTAGTTTTTGCGTGATTGAGCAAGAAAAGTTCAGACATATTCACAAACTTTCACATTTATTTTAATAATTTATTTCTGTCCGGGACTTTGTTCCTGTGGGGATTCGAGAAAATTATGTAGCCTATGTTTTGCTGATGATAAAAGTTTTTATTGGAAAAAGAATTTTTCAAATGAGTTTTGTATTTTTGAGCCTATTTATTAGAAACATCCAAACACCAAACCTTCAATATTTTCTCTTTATAGTAAAACTAGCTTTCCGTCCCACACTTCGTTTCCGTGGGAATTATGTAGCCAATGTCACAATTTTTTTTAAAATGATCTTGATTGGTTCGCTCTTGACCACAATCTAGCCCAGGGGCGAATATGCGGTCCAGGTTGCAGCAAGCTTACCTTAAAGATGCCTATACTCGCTATAATAAGAGAACCTTCTATCAGTATTTTTTTTAAAATCGGTCCAAAATACAAAACATGAAATCTTTCCTCTTTATATATTAGTGTATAGTTAGTGTATATTTAAAACTGTCTCGCGGAGAATTTTTCTATTTAGTTTTACTTGCTTGAACACAATCACCCGTTTGTGATAGACAAAAACTGTACTTTCAGAGGAGTTTGGATGAAAAACACAGGCGACCACTTCATCCGCTATTCTTTTCTCTGGTAAATTCAATTTTGATACAATTCCTTTTGTTCGCTTCTCCCAAGTGGGGCATCGGGCTTACAGGGCCGTAATTAGGGCACTTTTGCGCCGCGGTCACTGGCAAGTGTTTAAGGAAGACGGTCAACAGGCAAAAGATTACGATATTCGCCTGTGTTTTTTTAACCCCCGAAAAAAGAGAAGTATTATAAGCTTGGATAGTTCTTGTTTTGTTGTGTTCCTAATTGTCACGACCAGGTTTTAATTTAAAAAAAAAAAATGAAAATCCACTGGGATAAGTCTCACGGGAACGAAGTCGCGGGCGGACAGCTAGTAAACAATAAATGTCGGAGGTTATACAACATTTTTAATTTTACAGTTAATACACCTTGCTCTTGATAATATAGCAATTGCATGTTAGTTATGTAGATAAATAAATAAAATATTTTTATTATAAAAAGCATAAAACTAAATACAAGCAAATAGTGGGTACATATTTTGAGTGCTAAGCATTGCAGATATGGGTATCACGGTCTTCTCGACTAGATAGGAAACACGTGTCTTAGGAAACAGTCTTCAGTTCACAGTAGGTGGGTAGATAATTTGTTACGTGTTAAAAACTAAATGATGTCCTTACTAATTCTTTATGGAATTAATGTCACCGGAAAATTTTAAAAACCGTAACTACAATTTCACGACTGAAATTATAATTTTCCGCGATGTAACAATTTGCCTAGTAAAATTAAAAATTTCCGAAACCTTAAGGGCCGCTGCATGAAATTAGAACAATTTAGGTTATGTTAGGCTTTTCCAGGTTCGATTAGGTTAGGTTGTATTAATATAATAAAAAAACCCATTAAAGTTAAAAAAAAGCTGGGGCAGTTCACAAAGTAGCAAGAGTTAATAAGTTTATAAACTGAAGTCTTGGATAGAAAGCTAGTTCTCTATTTAAAAAAAAAACAACGGGTTGCACACCGGGAGTGCCGGCAAAGTAAAAACTTGAACATATATTACTTCCTTGCGGTCTACTCTCCCTCCGTCTTACGAATTTTCGATCAGGTCACGTGTCCTGACGCGAGTTTAACATTTTTTACCCATCCCAAAAAGAACGCCGCTAAAGAAGTGTTCACTCTCCCTCCGTCTTACGAATTTTCGATCAGATTACGTGTCCTGACGCGAGTTTAACATATATTTTACCCATACTTCAAAGTGCACAACGCCGCTAAAGAAGTATTCACTTCAAAAAACAGGTCACAAACTTTGTAAATATATTTTCGGGCCCCTATTAGCCTAAGTTCCTCTCTGTGCTCCACACAAAAGCCGGAGTGCATAATGCTTTCGGATAATCGAGCAGGGTGTTGTTGGTCTAAATTGGTCGCGGACTCGCGGTCCTAAGTTTGAACTCGTCAGAATTGCAAATACTGATTGCATTTTTTACTGAGCACTTTTATGTGAGTTTACTAGGAAAATGGCGGTCGTAGAAGCTTCCAAAAGCTTTTGTCTTGTTATAGAACTTCTGGATTCTAAACAAAGGAAAACATTCTTTAAGAAAAACTGTGTTTTCGGGAGCGAAACAATTTCTTTTGTCTTTCTTTCAATTCAAAACGAAAGCACAGATTGACATGATTCTGTTTTGTTTAAACCCCGACAAAAAAGGGGTGTTATAAGTCTGACGCGTGTATCTATGTGTCTGTCTGTGACATCGCAGCTCTTAAACGCATAAGCCGATTTAGATGCGGTTTTTTTGTTTGAAAGCTGACGTGATCAAGATGGTTCTTAGCTATATTTGACCTAAATTGGTTCAGCCGATTATGAATTATAAGCAATAACTTCTTTACCAAAAAACATCAAATCACCACTTAGACAATGTCTACTGACTTATGTCATTTTGTTCTTGTTTAATTATCCCTTTCAGGAAAGACAAATGAATTAATGTCCATACAGCCATTTTTAAACATTTTCTAAGTTTTAGTTTTATTTTTTGCGGTAAGGCCCTTAATGTTGGGGATTACACAATTTATTTAATTTCAAAGTTTTATTGTCTTTAACTTTCCAACATCGCATTTTTTAACTAATATTATTTCGGCCAATCTGAACTATCGGTTTAAAATACAAGCTGTCTAAATAACCCCATGCATTTGTTGCCAGCCACACAAGACCAAGGGCGGTCAAAAGATAATTATAGCAGCGAAGGGGTTAACGGGACGTAGTGAGGGGGGGGGGGTTGACATTGTTTAATTAACAACAGAATGGATCCCATCTCCTTTCTGTTCATAACTGTAGGCCTAAAATAATAACTGATGGGACTGAAACATTATTGGAGACTGTGAGATTGCAGTTATAAGTTAAATATATTATCAATTTTATTAACCGACTTCAAAATAGAAGGAGGTTTTCAGTTCCACTGTATGTTTTTTTAATATGTTTTTTACGCGTGGGTAGAAGACTGATATTGGACATAATATATGTATATAATATAGTTTTTAAATAGCCAATTGGCCTTGGTACTCAACTGAGACTGTATTCAACTGAGAACAGCAGGGATCATCAGTTTAACGTGCCCTCCGAAGCACGGAAACGCTGGTGACAGATTGCCACTTCGGTCACCCATCAGGTTCCCTGCCTCTGTGTACATTCAACTGACCGGTTCAGATCAGTAAGAACCACTGGGCTACGAGCGCTTCTTTACTACGAATTAAAGATAATAGTAATAAATGTATTGTAAAGTAAACAATAACCACAACTGTCTACCTCCAACGATATCTTCGAGGCAACAGTAATAGCAACTATAAAGGAGACACCCCATCGGGAAGGGATTGTAGCGGACACTTCTGCACAATTAACAATGGCGCCCATTAAGATATCGTGTGATCTAAATTAGTACAGTCAAAACATACCAGATAGCACAGTATGACAACTAATAACTTTAAAATTAAAAGTGTTATATGACCTTTTATATTCATCGCTTATTAGCTTATTACTCGCATCGAAATTGGTACACGCGGCGTAAACAAGCGCTCAACGATTAAAAAGGAATAAAATGAAATGCTTGCTAATACACTACACATACATTTCGGGGTATTATATTTTCTTATAACTCTTAAATGGCTAAACCAATTTTGATCAAATAAAGCTAAGAACCATCTCGATTAAGTTAACTTTCAAACAAATAAAAAACTCATCGAAATTGGTCCATTCATTCGTTAATGAGCTACGATGCCACAGATAGACACATAGATACACATGTCAAACTTATTGCAACCCTTTTGACATTGGAAATTTCTTTTCGTTCGATCCAGTATAGGCTCCGATTTCACGAAAAAGTGCGATCCCCCTATAATATCTTAGAGAGTTGTGAAGATACGATATTCAAAAAAAGATCAAAAGACGCTTATTTACAAGAGCTGTAAGGTGCAATAGTACATTATGCTACAAGTGTGCTAAGTTGGATATTACATTAGAGGCGAGTTTAGAGCCCGAGCCGAAGGCGAGGGCTCAACGGAGCCGAGAATGTAATATCCAATGCGCACGCGTGTCATACGACGTTTTTCAACACATTTGCGAGGAAAGAAATAAATAAAAACTTTTCTTTGATATTGACGGCAACAAGCTATCACTTGCATGTTGCGCCTCGGAAAGTATTTCTGGCGGTGTATCCACGTAGGTTTCCTGTTCTGCACTTGAAGAAGACAAATTTTTGTGTTGTATTTCTGACAATAATAACAATCTGATGAGTACAAATGCCGTTTGTGAAAACAAAGTGAAAACATCTGAAAAGAGGCGCGATTATTGTTTTCTTTTTTCGCTCGCAAAATGAGATTCACATTGACAAGTATGCCATACAGCCAAATAATAAAAAAATACTTAACTATATATTTTCACGTTTTAGCATAAATAAAGATTATTTTTTGTTAAATTTAAATGATTTAGTGGAATTATTATACTTTTATTTGCTAATCGTTTTATTTTTACACTTAATTTTAAATATAAAATAAGATCTGATCTCTTTGCTGAAATTTAGAAAAAAAACCATTATGTACTAGTGCTTTATTTTTATTACTCACGGGCTGGGTAATACATATCATTATGAACCTTAAAACAATGACATAAGACCCACTTTATGAGCAAATGTGTTGAAAAAACAATTATTTAAGAAAATCTGAAAAAACTTATGGCCGAAATAGTGAAAAAGAAACTTTTTTTTCCGAATTTTTGATTTTGGCGCCCGATATTTCGGAAACGAAGAATGATATCAAAAATTTGAGAAATTCAGCTACAATTTGAGCTTAAAACAAATACGATCGGGTTAACGGTTTGCCCTGTAGCCTAACTTTTTTGAAAAAAGTCAGAACGACATTTTTTCGAATTCCGTAGATTCATTTCTAATGTGCTCGATAGTCGTGTGAGGCACGAAATTTTTTTGTCAGGGTAAAAAAACGTATTGATTGCAGAGATAAAACAAGAAATTAGAAGCACTGTACTGTACCATTAATATATTGAACTTGTTTAGCCTATATGGTACAACTAGCTGTATTTTCAGGGGTAACGTTGCGAAGGCTCGGCTTTCACGTAGTGAGCCCGTAACAAGGCTGTTTCTGGCAGATTAGAACGTATATTTCCTAATGATTTATTGGTGATGTATTGTTAGTGTAATCTTTTATTAAAAGCGGCTTGACTTTGACTATCAAAAACATAAATGTGAAAAAAAGGCCAATTGGTAAAAAAAATAATTATTTTATTAATACTACCCTATTACTAAGACTCCGCTGTCCATCTGTAACCAAGCTATCTCATGAACCGTAATAGTTAGACAGTTGAAATCTTTACAGATGATGTATTTCTGTAAAGATTTCAACTGTCTAACTATTACGGAAATCTGATGATGAAATCTTTACAGATGAATAACAACAAATACTAAAAAACAAAATAAAACAAATATTTAAGGGGGCTCCCATTACACAAACTTGATTTTTTTTGCTTGTTTTTATAGTTAATGGTACGGAACCCGTCGTGCGCGAGTCGGTCTCGCACTTGGCCAGTTTTTTTTAAATTTGATTATAATTTTTTTGTTACTTTTGATTATATTGGACATTGTAAACCGTAAAAATTTATTATTAATAAAGAAATTTATTATTATACAGGGCTTTAGGTATATCTCTTTCAACCTCTCGGGTGGTTAATCAGTCCATGAAACTGAACAACTTCCCCAAGGAACATAGGTCAAAATACGAAAAAAAATGTTGATCTCCCATACAAAATGCGCTATACGCTGATGAAGTTTGTATGGGAACTCAACATTTTTTTTTTCGTATTTTGACCTATGTTTCTTGGGAAAGTTGTTCAGTTTCATGGACTGATTAACCACCCAAGAGGTTGAAAGAGAGATACCTAAAGCCCTGTATATTCTTTACTACTTAATAGAGTTACTTGGTGATAAATAGATTTCCATCAATAAGTTATTTGGCACACTTGTGCTAGCCACTGGAAAATGCTTTTAAACTAAAACATCCTCTTCTACCCTTTTTTCTCAATGATATTAAAGCAATAGGAGAGAGCTGAAAGTAAAAAAATTACGTAAGCCAATTAAAAGTTTTCTTGATATTTTTTATTCCGACCTATTCTTTTCATCATATTCAAAATTTGAAAAAAGTTTTAGTTTTTTAATTGAGTTGGCTAATTCTCATTTTCAATTTTCGCTACACAAAAATCAACCGATTGTTCTAGATATTGCTCTGCCTACCCTGTTAGGGATTACATAAGTGTAAGAAAGTAAATTAGGTGCCTTTAAATTATTTACTGAAATTATGAAATAAATGATGTGAATTTTATTGCTGTAATTATAAAATAAACAAAATGTAAGGTTTTGGAGAAATAAATAAAGATTTATATTATTTTACTAGTTAGCAAGAAGTAACGTAGGTACACAGCGGTAGAGAACCTGATGGGTGACCAAAGTGGCAATTTATCACGAGCGTTTCCGTGCTTCGGAGGGCACGTCAAGCTGTCGGTCCCGGCTGTTGACGATTGACTGCAGTCGTTAAAACCAAGTCAGATGCCATTATGCGGTTTGAAAACTCTGACACCAGGGTTAGCCAAGTTCGCCACACACTTGACTATACCTACACGCTAATAAGAAGTAAGGATATAAATAAGTCTATGAAGCTGACCTACTCTCCCTGAAGAAAACAGGTCGAGAGAATTTTTTTGAGTATTTCATGTATATTCCGTTGGGAAAGTAGTTCAGTTTAACGTGGAGAATCACCTCTATAAGTTTCATTAGCTAATTTGAAGTCACCGCTCATAAGAAATCACTTAACATGAAATCCTTACTAATATTATAAATGCGAAAGTAACTCTGTCTGTCTGTCTGTCCGTCTTTCACGCCTAAACTACCGAACCGATTTTGATGAAATTTGGTACAGAGATAGATTAGAGCCTGAGAAAGGAAATTTTATCCCACAGTTGGGCGCGATGTAACCTGTAGTCCACACGGGCGGAGCCGCGGGCGGGAAGCTAGTAGGAATTAAAAATAACAAGGAAACTATTGCTACTCTCTTGAAGAATTTTAAATGTGACCATATTTCTGCTTTTGAGGAACGCTGTATTTAAAAAAGTATTCATAATTACCTTATTGAGGTGTACGCTAAGTGTATAACATTTCGGGTACAATGTAACAATTGTTTTATGAATAAATAATAATAATAAATTATCTACCTTTCCACGTACAGTCTCATTTAACCACGACTTTTTTGAAGTTCCTGTGTAATAATTCTTCTGAAATTATTGTTTGACTGTTCCAGGTACACTCAACCGCCTTTTCCCTGACTGGTGAGTTTACAGCAGTATTACATTTACATCTATATGGCTTTTTACCTTTGTGAGGCAGTTTAGCCTCATTTTGATGTTGATTTCAATATAAAATACAGGTGTTTAAAGTTTCCAATATTCCCGCGTGACCAAAATCAAATTTCGTCAGTTTAAGTATAATCGTACAAGCATTTAGTAACTTTTGAGCTAGTTTTTATAGTATTTTGTCAAAACTTCTCGAGATACCGTTTAAAAGATATCCTCGCTGATATCTCACCCGCTAAAGCTAATGTCTAATGTTACTTTAGCCCGGCATATCTTATCACTCCGGAACTACAACACCCAGCTTTAATTTGATTGTCCAACAAAATAACCACTATTTTTTCGAGCCTAAATGCAAAAATCTAGACTTTCTCGTAAAGTCCTAGAGTTTTTAAGAATGTGCATGTGGTATGAGTGATCTTTTCAGAAAGTTGTTAATAAATATTATGGTGGTAGCGGAAAATTTGACGAACTTGAACTAAAAAAGTTACAGTCAGTTTATTGGATCACTCATTCTGCTCGTCTGACGAATATCTCATAACGTGTATCTCAGATTAAAATGTATCATATTATTTTATTTTGAGTTGCAAAATTTGTAAAAAAGTTGCCAAAATATCTAATCACAAAAGTTTTATTCTTTTATACGTTTCGTCACATCTATAACCATTTATTTAGATCACTCAATCCGCATACGCGCGGTATGAGTGATCTTCGAAATCATAACCTTCGACCAAATAAATACCTAATATTCTTGTTGCATTCAATAATTAAATACTAGGGTGAATTTGCCAAACAATAGTCGTGACAAAAAAGTAATCGGTTAATGAGCAAAGATAAATATTATAAAACCTTGAATATGCCGTATGAGTGATCCATATTTTGTCCTCTGTTCACCTTATCCAACCTCGTAGATAGACGGAGGCTACATCCAAAATTGCCAAAAACTTTTGACTCAAATTTGTACCATCTTTTATTTTTGTAAGAATTACACTTTAGGAGATAATATTTTTTTACATTTCTAAAAGAAGATTTCAACATTTTTATCCTAATGACACTAGGAACATAAGGGGCAATAGTAATACAAATTTAGCGTGCTGTCACAGAATAAATAATAGTACTAAGTGCTGTTTCATGCCGTTCAAATAAAAAAGGCTCATTCCGTAGCGCCATAGTAGGCAAATAACGAAAACACATTGACTTGATGTTTCCAAGAAAACTACCTGGTAGTTTTTGACTTCGCCACCTGCAACTCGAGTACGATGTTGATAGCGCGCGTAATGCGCCGCGGTCCTATGTCAAAATGTCAACATTGACAACGCCAGAGGGCGAGCACGCCTTTTCGCGGGGCCCTAGCGCAACAAAGTGAAGTTTCACCGTCAGATTAAATGGTCACCATTGTCATTCAAACGCTACTGAGATGCCATTGATTAGTTGAATAGCCACCCAGATCCATTAATTCATTCATGTTATTATTACAAAACATAAAAGTCGGAAATCATTAAATAATATTACGTTTTTCCTTATCTGTGCTACAATTTTTCACGTCTCATTGTCAAAGGCTCGAATTAAAGTCTTCCGGCGCGTAGATCAAACATATTAGACTCATTCATTCATTCATATCAGTCTATTGCAGTCCACTGCTGAACATAGGCCTCCCCCAAGGTGCGCCACTTTGCATCCAGCCTCTAACCGCTAGCTTCTTTAGGTCATCTGACCATCTGGTTGACCATCTGACCATCAACACATTAGACTAAATAACAGTAATGTTTTAACTGCGGATTATGTCCTAAATTCCATTCGGGTTTCGAAAGGTGGCCTATGCCCCTCGAAGGGGACCTATATGGGCTCATAAAAACAAATAAAACTCACGTTACCTGTCCTCCTCGTTATTCGCCTTACCGACCAGCAGCGCTACTGCTAACCGAAAGTTTTTTTTACATTTAAACGCTGCACACTCAAAAAGCCTCACTAAGGTTTTCCCCTTGTGTCCAAGGGACCCGGAAAATACACAAAGAAACGAACACCCATGACTCGAAAATAAACATCTGCGTTTTACACAAATATTTGCTTTGACTGGGAATCGATCAAAACTTGACGCTATAATAAGAAACAAACGGTGATAGCCCAGTTGGTAATGAGCCAGACTTGTAATTGGGGTTCAAAGCCTGGTGCGGGCTGTACCACTAAATTCGTCTTTTCGGATTTATGTACAGATTTATAATTATCACTTGCTCAACGGTGAAGGAAAACATCGTGATGAAACCCGCCCGTACAGGAAAATTAATTTTCAAAATACGAGCGGTCCACCAACCCGCATTGGGCCAGCGTGGTGAAATATGGCCTAAAATCCAGTTTGTGTTTCGAAGGGAGGCCCGTGCCGCTCGGTGGGGATGTATTTGTATATGGGCTTGTAAAAAATACCGGAATTAAAACCATATAAATAAACACAGATGCCGCAAACCACATAAACTCTCTTTGACAGTCGGGTAAAAATAAAAATAAAACTCTTTCTGTCCGCATTATGTGATCTAGGCAGTTCGTCAACACAATAGAGAAGAATTAACGGTTATTTGGCCCAATGTTATTGTTGCTTCTAAGGAAAATGGACGCTTTTGTGTAGACTATGCGTTTTCATTAATATCACTGACCCTATGGGTGTTTCTCGGATTAAGAGCTCTGACAATAGTATCTTTATAACGAACAATGCGAAACTCTGACGGGATTTATAGTGGAAAAATGGTACCCTAAGTTGTCCGCGCAAATTTGGCCATAGCTAGAATTTTTTTTGGCATGAGAAAAGGGTTAACTCTTGACCAATGTACGCAACATAGAATTATATTTATACACACACCGGCACATTTAGCGGAACAACTTCTGTTTTTCATACAATCGATTTAGCTTGGGAGTTCTAAAAATATACGTTTTACGTGCATAACTGCACTGTTTTTTATTCAAATAATTTTAAAAATGGTCTTCATACGAAATTGTATGAAAAGGTATTTGTAATGTTATCTTTTGGCCATGCGGCACATTCTTGAAAACATCTTGTATGTTTTATATTTGATTTTAACAGACAAACATTTTGGCCTAAACTAAGCGTAACATTTTAACAACAGCATCAATTAAAAATCACAATTTATAAACTCTAAAGTTGACTTAATTGTATGAAATACATAAGTTGTTCCGCTAAATTTGCCGGTGTGTGTATTTTAGTATTTAAACTCATATGGAGAGTATACAAAATTACAAATTGATAACCATGTTAAATAAGTAATAACAATATTAAATGTTATAAGATAAGGGTACGGACGTCAAGCCTTTGGATCCAGAATTAACTGTAACAAAATAAAAAAACTCTTGACCAAGGTCACAGAAAAAGTCGACGATGAAGCGAGTTAACATAGAAAATACCTATTATGGCATTAGTACTCAGTACTCAATAGTTTATTGCGTTTCCACATTGAACAATAGATGTTACAAAAGAAGGTTAGTAAACATGTAGAACCCTGCTCCAACGCACCGACGGAACACAGCAAGCTGTTTGGCGTCGGACTTCGGTAGGAGGGTGGTCGCGAACCAGACGGCCCATTACAGAGCCTACCACACCGCATGAGACCATATGACGACACCTAAGATTCAGAATAAATTGAGTTGTCGTCGCCTAAGATGGATTGATAGGAGGCAGTTCTCATTAATTTGTGTTTCCTTAGTCGCCTCTTATGACACCCACGGAAAGAGATGAAAGAGAAGAGGTGTTATTCTCAACCGTTCACGGCCAAAGTTTCCTTTAGATCGGATGACTTTATTTCGCAAAAATTAAGGGTCTAAATCGTATATGAAATTCTCAAAAATGACTTCCCATACAAACGCAAATCAGCTGATCGCACAAGTATGGAGAAGCGAACAATTCTTACTTCCTTTTTCTTATTACTATTATTATAAATGCGAAAGTAACTATGTCTGTCTGTCTGCCTTCACGCTTAAACTACTGAATCAATTTTGATGAAATTTAGTACAGAGATAGATTAGAGCCTGGGAAAGGACATAGGCTACATTTTATCCCACAGTTGGGCACGATATAAAGCTAGTTTTTATTAGTGGCTTGTTATTTATTTATTGAATATCAACACGTTATTACAAAAATATTTAATAATTATTTGTATTTTCCTACAAACGCTCATTCCTTAAATCCCTATCTGGGTAGGAAGAGCATCAGTGGTTGTAAAAAACCACTTGATGCCACATTTGATTTGACACAAAGTCAAAGGGTTATAAGATGAAATATGATATAAGTGATGAGAGATTGTCAGCCTTTCGCCCACAATACAGCACAACCCTCGCGTCCCACTTACTGACTTTTACAATATCCCTGGGAAGAGTAGGCAGCTGGCACATTCTATGTTTTTCTTGTACAGTCCAGCATGAAAAGATTTTTTTTATATTTTCCTATGTGTGCAATAATATACAGGGATTTAGGTATCTCTCTTTCAACCTCTCGGGTGGTTAATCAATCCATGAAACTGAACAACTTCCCCAAGGAACATAAGTCAAAATATGAAAAAAAAAATTGAATTCCCATACAAACTTTATCAGCACATAGCGCATTTTGTATGGGAGATCAATTTTTTTTTTCGTATTTTGACCTATATTCCTTGGGAAAGTTATTCAGTTTCATGGACTGATTTAGCACCCGAGAGATTGAAAGAGATTTACCAAAAGCCCTGTATATATATACATATATTGTATTATATTGTGTGTTTCATTTAAGTTTAGAGCTACATAATATTGATATACATATTATGTATATCAATATTCGAATACTTACAGCACAAACAATTAAAAGTTATCCTGTAATCTATACTAATATTTTTGTATGTTTGTATGTAACGAAAAGGCTCCGAAACTACTGGATCGATTTGAAAAAATCCTTCACCATTAGGATGCTACACTATTCCTGAGTAACATAGGCTACATAATTTTCCCGAATTACCACGGGAGAGAAGTCCCGAGCGGGATGCTAGTAATAATAAATGCGAAAGTAACTATGTCTGTCTGTCTGCCTTCACGCTTAAACTACTGAATCAATTTTGATGAAATTTAGTACAGAGATAGATTAGAGCCTGGGAAAGGACATAGGCTACATTTTATCCCACAGTTGGGCACGATATAAAGCTAGTTTTTAATATTTAGACCTATGTACCTAGGGAAAAATACTTAGTTTTTACTTGTAACGAAATTAATGTTACTTAATATACAGTGTGTAAAAGACAGCTTAGTAAAACCTGAAGCCATTGACTTAGACTATCATTCTGAATGATTTTCAGTGAAAATTTTCTCAGGAAAATTTTAATTTTTTTTCGTGTTTTTTTTTTCTATTTTCTGCTTACAATTTTTATTATTTTATCGAATACACTCTCTTATTTTATCGAAAAAACAATCATAACAACGTAAAACACGAAAACCAGCAATGTAAATCGCACTCCGATAGCAGCGCGGGGCGCGGTTTCGCGATACTTTGCATAGCGCCAAAGTAGGTTAACAATGAAACTCCTTAACATGACGTTTCCGGGAAAAATTTAATAACTTATAGCTGATGTTAGTTATGGGTAAATTCCACCATTTAAGTATTTGATAACCTGTCCTTTACACCCTGTATGTACATGTACAATATGTGTAGATGAATTCATTACTAAAAACAATTTCTGCAAAAAGTGGATTAGCCAGAAAGGGCAATGCCTAGGGTCAATTAAGAGTGTCTATAAGTCTTGGTACACGTCAAGTTTGGGCCATTAATTTGGGCCAAAATAAACGTTACCTCATTACTCTTAAGGCCCATTTGTCTACGTCCGAGGGCTTTGTGGCTAAAAAAATGTCCTCAAGGCTTGAGTTTCGGCCTCTCTTTTCTTCTTATTGATAGATTGGGGGTACGTGGTTGTAGTAATTATAGTAGTGTTGCGTTTCGAGGAGAATCGACTGCATTTATTTTTATTTTTTAACCCCGACAAAAGAAGAGGGGTGTTATAAGTTTTACGTGTGTATATGTATAAGTATATCTGTGTGTCTGTCTGTGGCACCGGAGGCCCTAAACGAATGGACTGATTTAATTGACGTGATTTTCAGCTACATTTATTTTTTAAATATATACTAACAGCAAGACATATTGATGTTTAACAATTAAAACTTATGAATAGGTAAATGTTTAAATGTTTGCCAATTAAAAGTATACACAACATATTTGATGTGTAAAATGAGGCAAATGTTTGTGTAAAAAGCAGATGTTTGTTCTCGGGTCATGGATGTTCGTGTCTGTCTTTGTGTATGTTTCAAGGGGCCCACGACACAAGTGTTTATTTATTAATCTGTATGTAGTGTTTATTAACTTTCTTACAGATGGAGAATACGTATTTTAAAATTGTATTGAATGAAAAACAAACCACGCATTTTTGGTTTAGAAAGAAAACCTGAAATCAGTACAGTTTGGTTTAGAAAGAAAACCTGAAAATCAGTACAAAACCGGTCCTAAGTTTGAAACCTTTGGTAAAAAAAATGTGAAAAAAAAACCTCTTAACAGCAGCTTGTTCTTTTAATGAAAAATAATATTTCTGTAAATAAAGTTGCTCCAGCGAACATTTTGTTTACGAGATAATATTTTCATTTTTAGACCCCATGCATATATTTTTAAAACATTTTCACTCTTTTGCTTACCTTCTGGGGGTTAATGTAAAAGCACACAAATCAGAAGATATGGACATGCTGCTTATTAGTGGCTTGTTATTTATTTATTGAATATCAACACGTTATTACAAAAATATTTAATAATTATTTGTATTTTCCTACAAACGCTCATTCCTTAAATCCCTATCTGGGTAGGAAGAGCATCAGTGGTTGTAAAAAACCACTTGATGCCACATTTGATTTGACACAAAGTCAAAGGGTTATAAGATGAAATATGATATAAGTGATGAGAGATTGTCAGCCTTTCGCCCACAATACAGCACAACCCTCGCGTCCCACTTACTGACTTTTACAATATCCCTGGGAAGAGTAGGCAGCTGGCACATTCTATGTTTTTCTTGTACAGTCCAGCATGAAAAGATTTTTTTTATATTTTCCTATGTGTGCAATAATATACAGGGATTTAGGTATCTCTCTTTCAACCTCTCGGGTGGTTAATCAATCCATGAAACTGAACAACTTCCCCAAGGAACATAAGTCAAAATATGAAAAAAAAAATTGAATTCCCATACAAACTTTATCAGCACATAGCGCATTTTGTATGGGAGATCAATTTTTTTTTTCGTATTTTGACCTATATTCCTTGGGAAAGTTATTCAGTTTCATGGACTGATTTAGCACCCGAGAGATTGAAAGAGATTTACCAAAAGCCCTGTATATATATACATATATTGTATTATATTGTGTGTTTCATTTAAGTTTAGAGCTACATAATATTGATATACATATTATGTATATCAATATTCGAATACTTACAGCACAAACAATTAAAAGTTATCCTGTAATCTATACTAATATTTTTGTATGTTTGTATGTAACGAAAAGGCTCCGAAACTACTGGATCGATTTGAAAAAATCCTTCACCATTAGGATGCTACACTATTCCTGAGTAACATAGGCTACATAATTTTCCCGAATTACCACGGGAGAGAAGTCCCGAGCGGGATGCTAGTAATAACTCTACAATTAAATATTGTATTGTAGCCCCGACATTCAACTGCTTATAACTTTTAAACAGCTGGACCGATTTTGTTTAAATATAGCTAAGAACCAATACTGATTACGTCAATTTTCAAACAAAAAATCACATCAAAATCGGTCTATTCGTTTAGGAGTTACGATGCCACAGACATACACACAGATACACAGATACATACGTCAAACTTATAACACCCCTCTTTATTTTGGGGGTTAAAAAGTGAACCGCTGCAATCTATTCATTTCTAACAGCGTAATTTAACTATACAACTCCAGTATTTTCAAGAAGTTTAGGATATTTTGTTGTATATGATCTATGGACAAAAAGAGTATGTGACGTAATTTTTCGGGAACCGGAAGTGACGCGTTATCGTGACGCCGGCGGATGTGACGTCACGAGTTTGTTTTTATGCAAATGTCCTTATTTTCCGGTGTAGGGTCCCTTGAGTAAAAGAGTTTATAAAATTTTCACGCTTGTGTTGCACGATTCTGCTTTTATAGGTATTTTGTTCTTCGCTGTAGAATGAAATGATAAAATACCAAATAAGTTTGACAGGATATACGTACATCCGCCTTCACACCGACTTCAAACAGATGCTACGTTTTTATTTTTTGCTTTTTGAAGTGGGTTTCTTTTTTTTATAAAAAGTTTATTATTTTTATATTTTTAGTGTAAATAATTGGAAAAAATGTAAGTGGCGATAAAAAAGGTTTCCCACCTCTGGAGTATACTCTTTCGAACAAAAAATAATTTGAAAATCGGTCCATAAATGGCGGAGAAATCGGTGAACATACATAAAAAAATGAGACCTCTCTCATGAGAATTCTACTGAGCTATAAGGAAAATAGACCCTATTTGGATTTAGAGAAGTTTTCTTTTCTCATGCGTTTTGCTTTGGACATACGAATACCTTTTTTTAGCAATTCGAGATCATTGTGTCAACGTCAGTCGAATAAAAAAGGAATGCAACCTTCTACTCTTACATTTAAGGTTATGTTTTCCTTGGAAATCAACTGTCATGAGAGTGAAGTGCGATTTAAAAGAGCAACCTCAGAGTTTCTTGCCTGTTCTTCTCTGAGGAAGACTGCACCTTTGCGAATAGGCGTAGAGTCAGTAGGGCCAAAAGAACGAATGCGTGTGTATGTATTTAAATCGTTTAATGTATGTTTGTATGTAAGTGGCATCCTGAATCCATACTTTAATATTATAAATGCGAAAGTAACTCTGTCTATCTGTCCGTCTTTTACGCCTAAAATACTAAACCGATTTTGATGAAATTTGGTACAGAGATAGATTAGACCTTGGGAAAGGACATAGGCTACATTTTATCCCACAGCTGGGCACGATATAACCTGTAGTCCACGCGGGCAGAACCGCGAACGGAAAGCTAGTCTCCTATAAATGAAGATTTTTTCTATTCCATTCTATTATATTCATGGTTCATGCTAGGTCATCACTATAATTTAATGCTGAAATGGTCAAAATTCGCGTATATATCATAAAATTGACCCGTGTTAGTATTAAACTATGTGTACAAAATACGAAAGTTTAGGGAGTCACTACTTTTGTACTCAATAGAATAATTAGTAATCAGAACAAAAAAAATGAGCATAATCTATGTTAAAGATAATTTATGAAATTGTAATAACTTAATTTTAAATAGAAACTGATGAAACAGACAGTATAACACTTTTGAAATCTTTATTAGTTGCCACATGATTTTTTTTCAATGCGGAACCTTCAGTGCAAGAGTTGACTCGCACTTGGCCAGTATTCCCACGTACTTTCCCTCGAAAGGGTTCGCTTGGGATTTACGTTTTGTTTTGTGACCGCCGCCGTTGATTTCTATCATTTAATTTACTTTTTATTTTTATGCATTTTGTGGATTTAACCAAAGGGATGGCTGGTTCGCCCTTCAGAGTTTTTGCCTACTTCGCGATTTTGTTTTTTAATTTCATTTGTTTTCAACCCCTGACAAAACACAGGAGTGTTTTTTTTTTTTTTTTTTTTTTTTTATACACTTAATTTTGCATCCACAGACTTGATGTCCGTGCCCTTGTCTTATTATAATTTATATTTTTAATACTAATTTTACATTTTCAACAGATTTTATACTCCATTTGAGTTTACAATAAATACATATAAAACCACAGGAGTGTTATAAGTTTGACGTGTGACGTGTATATCTGTATGTCTGTGTATCTATCTGTGGCATCGTAGCTCCTAAACGAATAAACCGATTTCGAAACGGTTTTTTGTTTGAAAGCTGAAGTAATCAAAAAGGTTTTCAAATGTATTTGATCAAAATCGGTTGGGTCGGTTAAGAGTTATATGCAATTGAATGTCACGGGTGATACAATTTTTTTTAATTTTAGGGTTATCCCATAAATATCTCCTTTACGAGTACCTATTACTCAGTTTCAATATGATATCAACAGCTCTAGCACGATAACGACAAACTCGCGCTTGGCTCTCGCTGAAACTTCACTTTGATTGCGCGAGGGTCCCGCGCAAAGGCTTGCTCGCCCTATGGCGTTGTTAATGTTGATATTTTGACAAAGGACCGCGGTGTTGTCGCGGCGCTGTCACTATGCGCCTGCTGATAACAAAAGCGGTATAAGTCTATCAAAATGAGCTAAAGTGTATGTTTAAGGCGACTACAGCACCCGATAAAGGCAGCACACATAGGAATAGTGCCATCTCCGTCTCTCAACAGGCCTGGGCCGGCAGTGCGAATAGTGTCGATACACGAAGTTTACGGACTATGAAAGCGTGCGTGCTTAAAAACATGTTCGATAGTTCGAAAAATGAGATTTATAGAAAGGTAACAGCTTAAATCGAAAAATGCGTTAACTACTTATCGAGAGTGTTCAATTACGAACATTTTGATAGCAAATTCAAGTTCCTGTGTGCATTTTACTATAGTTTTTACAGCTCAAAAGATACACAATATTGGTATTTAGAGGTGACTTTGTGAGCTTTTTCTATCAAACCAAAAGTGCTGAATCATGTTTTCAGCAAACTACTTATCTAGTTTATGTCCTGAATATTACCGTAGTATTTTTTTTTCTTCGATTTAATGCAGTGCGTCATGCTTATCTACGCATCATAAAATCGTAATTTAGGTGCTGTAGTCGCCTTAAGTGTTATATGCGAGTAATACAAAATTATTAAGTGTTAGTTTGATGAATTACAAAGTAACTCCACTAAAACAGCCATTCACTGAACAGAAGCGCTCGTAGCCCAGTGGCACTCACTGATCTCAACGGATCGGTGAGTTTAAGCAACGCACACACTGGCAGGGAACCTGATGGGTGACCAAAGATACAATTTATCACGAGCGTTTCCGTGCTTCGGAGGGCTTAAGCTGTCGATCCCGGCTGATGTCGATTGACTGGGTACAGTCGTTAAAACCAAGTGGGAGGCCATTATGCGGTTTGAAAACTCTGACACCAGGGTTAGCCAAGTTCGCCACACACTTGACTATACCTACACGATAAGAAGAAGAAGTTACTGAATAAAAATGTATTCTATTTTGAAAGGCCTAATATACACCACAGAATCTTCCCCCACTTAATGATATTATTAGGCTCGCAATATTTTCGTACACAACTCTCATATTCAATACCTCGCGTATTTGGTGTTCAATAACACAAATTAATCGTCAATAGTGCCAATTGACTGGCAATAGGTACAGAAGCTGAGGCAAGTCATTTATTCGTACTGATTGAGATCAAATGATCTATTGTATTGAGCAAATGCTCTGCCTATGTTATTTAGAAACCGACTATTTAAATGATGCCTTGAGTTTTTCTTTTTAATCCTCAACGAAAAACGAGTAGTGTTATAAGTTCGACGTATGTATTTGTGTGCCTGTCTGTTGCATCGAATGGACCGATTTCGATGCGAGTTTTTTGAAGTGAAAACTTCTTTAGCGGCGTTGTGTACTTTGTAGTATGGGTGGAAACCCGGACGGATGGCAGCCCTATGGTAAAATTATCTCTGTGACAGATGTCAACGATATCAACGATTATTCGCACATAGTGCGCAAATACCGATAGACTATTTTACCGAATCGAAAGTAGACAGTTTGGTCGAGTGGAAAAGTTGCCAGATTGTAAGCAACAGGTCGAGGGTTCGAATCCTGAGAGAATAACGGGCTCTTTTTGTGTATTTTATTTCGATATTAATACATAACGTTAATGTTCAAGTTTTCACTTCTGCCGGCACTCCCGGAGTGCAACCCGTTGTTTTTTTATTTTGTTCTCTGAAAGCTGACGTGTTGAGCTTTCAAAGAACAAAAAAAACTCTCAATCAAATTGGTTAAGCTGTTTTATGTTGTTATGTTAAAGTTATAAGCAATAATAGCTTTACCACAAATCATTAAAACACCACTTAGTTAGACAATCAATGAGCACGATAGCTACAAACTCGCGCGGTGCGCCACTTGGCTGACGCTGAAACTTCACTTTGATTGCGCGAGGGCCCCGCGCATCTGAACGGATGAAGTTGTCTACCCGGCTGTTGTCGATTGACTACAGTCGTTAAAACCAAGTCAGAGGCCATTGTGCGATTTGAAAACTCTGACACCAGGGTTAGACAAGTTCACCACACACTTGACTATACCTACACTACACGATAAGAAGAAGAAGCTCTTTCCAAAACTTTTTCAAGACGTTCTAAAATGTTCAAAATATCCTTTTAATCAATTCATAAATTAAAACAAACCGCTTTTAAGTCTTATTAATTAAACAAATCCAAACAATTGCGAATAAGACATTAATTTGGATTAATTTTAATTAATGCTGTTTATTCCCTCCGCTTCCTTTGGTTTGAATTCTTTGATCTGTTTTTAGTCTAAAGCTTAGGTTTAATATATACAGAGTGTCAAAAAAAAACTAATCTGTTAAGTATAATATAGGTAAATAAATTACTCTTACTTGTTCCTTTATACTCAAATTAACGACAAAAGCGGTCTTAGTCCAGTAGCGCAAACTATTCGGAGACGATTAGTGTGGTTAAGAAACGTACGCGGAGACAAGGAATCTGATGGGTGATCATAACGATAATTTTCACAATAACTTTAGAGTTAAATTTTGTATCACTCCGATATTCAATTGCTTATAACTTTAAAACGGCTGAACCAATCAGATATAGTTAAGAACCATCTCGATTGCGTCAGCTTTCAAACAAAGAAAAATCACATTGAAATCGGTCCTTTCGTGTAGGAGCTACGATGCCACTGATAGACACTCATGTATACAGATATATAGATACACACGTCGAATTTATAACACCCTTTTTTGTCGAGGGTTAAAAACAGGTTTTCATCTTTCCTTATTACGAAAAGGTCGAGATAAGCTGACACCTCCTCTTTATCGTGTAGATATAGTCCAGTGTGTGGCAAACTTGACTAACCCTAGTGTCAGAGTTTTCCAGCCGCCAAATGGCGTCTGACTTCGTTTAACGACTGCAGTCAATCGAAAAAAGCCGGGACCAAAGGCTTAACGTGCCCTCCAAAGCACGGAAATGCTCGCGATTAATTGCCACTTCGGTAACCCATCATGTTTCCTGTTTCTGTGTACGTCGCTTAACCTTATTAATTTGTTCAGATCCTGGGCTACGAGCAATGAATTCATAGTATGTGAGATCAGGTATAGCTAGAACTTCGCAAATTTCTATAAGAACTTCTCATTATTTTTTCAAAGTAAACTTTAATTCTAATCCTTCAGTTAATTGGCTCAGAACACCCTGTATAAAAGGCCTAAGCATTATACAGGCGGATTTATTTGAGTAAAGAAGAGCACAGATGTGCCTACTAATTACATACCTGGACTCTTTTCAGCTTTGCTGATTCAAATTAAATATTTGAAGTCTCTTTTAGGGGTGCGTTCGAAAACGGATTTATGTGTTTGCTGAAATACGGATTTATGTAATTTATAATCCTTTTTGTACTTTACGCCTACTCATCAAGATTTCTTCTCGATGTTCGTTAGGTTGACTGGAAGAGATCCCATAGCGAGGTAAGTCCGCCTTTGTACCTTAAATGTATTGTAACTTTAAGTACCATATTTTGCTTCTGTAAGAATTACAATAAAGGATTTACATACATACATACAAATACATTGCTATAATTGCTCTAGCCCAATCATCACCAAATATTCAACCAATGATTAAAAGCGTGCTAGCACAGCCTGTGACAAAACTCCGATGACGGTAAGAATTCCTTTTACCGCGAGCACGTTGTGTTTGAGCCACAGCTAACCAGCAGCTCGAGTACGATGTTGATAGCGCGCTTAATGCGCCGTGGTCCTATATCAAAATGTCAACATTGACAACGCCAGAGGGCGTACGGGGCCCTCGTGCAACCAAAGTGAAGTTTCAGCGTCAGCCGAGTGGCGCGCCGAGCGAGTTTGTTGCCATCGTGCTTCAGCTGCAGAGATTTGATAATGTCATTTTCAGAAAAACAATTTTGACATCTTCTCTATTAGCTTCTAACCACAGTTTCATCGTGGTTTGAATTTGTTTTGAATGAAGGACCGATTGATCGGATTTTGGGATATGTTTTTGGATATATGAGTCATGATGAGGGTGACATTTTATCAAACGCTCAATTAGTAAAATTTGATTGAATAAGTCTTTAAATAAAATTTTATCAACCCCGACATTCAATTGCTTCGAATTTTTAAACAGCTGAACCAATTTTGATCAAGTATAGCTAAGAACCGTTTAGATTACTTAAGCTTTCAAATAAAAAACCGCATCGAAATCGGTCCACTTGTTTACGAGCTACTATGCCACAGACAGACACACAGATACACAGATGCACAGATATACACGTCAAATTTATAACATCTGTCTTTTTTCCGGGGGTTAAGAAAACAAGAAGGAGAAATTTTACTCGTTTCTAGACGCACCCCTGGTAATTTTATTTGTGAAGTAGCCATGGGGGAGTCCACAGGAACCCACAGATTAATGAAAGCCCGTTAAGGTTTTACCCTCTTTCATATGCAAATTATATTCTTTGGGTTTGGTTTGACTGATTTTGTATATGCTAAAACTCATAATTACTCCCTGGTATAAGTACTATTAAATTGAGAATTGGGCAGGCGAGTAATGATAAATTGATGACTTCTATATATTAATTTAGATAATAATCCAGCGGAAATTAAAGAGTCAGAATCAGAAGGAGTTATTTAGCCATGGGTGTCGTAAGAGGTGACTAAGATTGGTTTTAATGACTGTAGCCAATCGACAACAGCCGGGACAGACAGTTTGACAAACTTGATTATACATACACAATAAGGAAGAAAAAAAACGGGGTAAGATAACTTAGTAACTTAACTTATTCCTAAAAGAAATATCAAACTAGACGTTTAAATCAAACTCTCTCACTATTAAAAGAATTTTTCAATCTCAAAATGAATCCCAAGCCTCAACTGCCCAAGTGCCCAATCCCGGCGGGTTTTAAACTAGAAAATATTTAGCGAAGTGAAAGCACGAGCGGTTAGAGCCAAACGAAAAAGTCCGACCAAATCCCGGAATTCCGGAATTGGAAAAATATTCATTCGAAACGAAATCCCGAAAGTGTGGTGTAATGTAAACAAGATGTGGATATAACATAAGTACAGTAGCAAGCACTTTGATAGATTCTCCTGACATAAAAAGAGGGGCGTTATAAGTTTCACGTGTGTATCTTTGTGTCTCTGTGTATCTGTATGGCTGTGTATCTGTGTGTCTTTCTATGGCATCGTAGCTCCTAAAAAAATTTACTGATTTCGATGAGGTTTTTTCGTGAAAGCACGAGCTGTTAAGAGTCAAACGAAAAAGTCCAACCAAATCCCGGAATTATGGAATTGTAAAAATATTCGTTCGAAACGAAAGTGTGGCGTAATGTGAACTAGATGTGTTTAGGATATTACGTATCCTACTACTAGGTTGACTGGAAGAGATCCCCTTGTGGGATAAGGCTGCCTTTGTACCAAATGTCGCTTTATGTTTTTTAATCAGTGTATGCTTTATAATTTTGTTGTATAGAGGCTAGCCCATCAGGTTACTCAGTTTTCTTTGCAAAACCGCTCTTATTGCAGCAGCGCAGAGTGCAAGCAGGTGGTAACCTGATGTGCGGCCCTCAGTACAATTAAGGATTTACATAAATACATTCACGTAAGTACAGTGTCGAGAACTTTGATAGACTCACCTGGCTTTTCTTAACCCCTGACATAACAAGAGGGCTGTTATAAGTTTTACGTGTGCATCTGTGTGTCTGACTGTGGCATCGTAGCTCCTAAACAAATAGACCAATTTCAATTTGTTTCACATAAAAATGAAATTACTGTTTTTACACGCATTATAACAAGTAAATTCCAAGATAATTTCAAATAAAAATATTTTCTTTTGTAACTTAACTCCGAAAAGAATTTATTGAGAAACATAATAAAGAAACACTAGTCCATTAAAAAAAACATAAAAATAAGTATTGAAGAGTGACGTGGTTTGATATGTTATGGGTTTCGTAAAATTCTCAAACTTGACTGACTCCGGTATCTGAGTTTTCAAACTGTTAAATGGCCTCTGATAGATGGCCGGTTTGTTCGACTGGTAGTAGCGACTCCAAAAACACATCCAGATTACCATGCCATTGCAATGTGAGGTCTTTGGCGGGAACTCGATGTGAGCGGTTGGTGTGTTACGGTTAAATAGTTGTTTATTGTATAATAGTGTATTGTGCAGTAAACTAACTTTAAACAGGTCATCGCGGCAGTGCTTCTCGCTGCCAAAGTTTTCCGTTAAGAAAACACTATCGGTTTACGGCTGTATGTACATAGATTCATTTGCCTTTCCCGAAAGGGATAAATTAAAAAAAAATAACAACCATGCCAATGTTACAGATGGTTATAAACGTCGTGGTAGACCAAGAAGTTTTGTTATGATCCTAATTGCTGTGTGTGACCCAACTTTGTATAAGATGTTTATTTCATTTACACAGAATCAGCAGCATAGAACCCCAATAACGCACAAAGGGTAATCGTGTTACAGTGAAAGGGAAAATTAGGGTATTTCAGCCAATGACTACGAATCCCATGTCGACCCAAAATAATTAAGAAAATGACTCGGAAAATGATGGTTGATAGATAAAATACCTCTGAGCGAACATTTTGTTCGTTAACTAGTAATCTGTTTAATTTGGGTTGTGTAAAGGGCGAAAATCAAACATTTTTTGTAATTTTTGGTGGGATTTTTTTGTGATAATTGTACAGGGTGACTTTTAACTAACAGGCCTTTTACAAAACTACAAAAAAAGTTCAAAATGAGCACTGTGTCTAAATTACAACTTTACTAACCGTTACACATTGTTTTTCAATATTTTCTGCTTTAAAATTGGATTCATGCGAATGCGCTCTACTTTCTAATAAAAAACAATAATAGCAGTGTAAAACACAAGAACCAGCAGCTCTAGCACGATAACGGCAAACTCGCGCTCGGCTCACGCTGAAACTTCACTTTGATTGCGCGAGGGTCCCGTGCAAAGGCTTACTCGCCCTATGGCGTTGTCAATGTTGACATGCTGACATAGGACCGTCGACCGCGGTGTTGTCGCGGCGCTCGCGCTGTCACTATCGTATTCGGCCTGCTGCAATATACATTGCATTCTGACAGCGACGCGGAGCGCGGGGCGTGGTATCCCCGGTACATTGCGTAGCGTCAAGGTAGGAAAGTAACAAAAACTCCTTTAAAAAAAAGTAACAAATAATTACTTGTAGCTGATTTTAGGTAAGGGTAGATTTCACCATTTAAGCATTTTCTAAGCGGCCGGCCCTTTGTACCCTCTATAAATCATATATATAAAATTGGAGGTCCTGATTCACTGACTCATCAACGCCCAGCCAAACCCTTAGACCTAGAAAGCTGATATTTCCCAAAAAGTTTTTATGACGTAGGCAAGCACTAAGAAAGGATTTTTTGAAATTCAAACCTCATGGGGGTAAAATGTGGGTTCAAAGTTTATATGGAGAAAATAATTTTTTTTGGACATTTGGACTCAAAACTTCGTCAAAATTTACTTAGAAGCTAATAAACAGACACGCATCTCGCGATTTTTCGAAAATCATCCCCTAAGAGGTCAAGAATGAAATGGTGACTAAAAGAGTTCTTTGCGCGAGCGGAGCCGCGGGAAAAAACTAGTGTATAGTAAATGGGTATTTAGTTTATATCGATTAATGTGTTTTTAGTTTCTCAAACCACAACACAGTTCACGCATTCAGTAATCCCTCCTGACCTAAATGTCCAACCGTCTGCTGCCCATTCAAGGTCCCCAACTTGAAAACACAAGTTTACACTAATTTGAACTTTATACCCTTTCAATAAGAGCTTCGGATGGATACTTGAGTAGGGGAATCGACTGTTAAGGTTTTATGCGGGACAAGTGCGGGATACATTAGTATTCTGGCCGATCCCGAAAGCGGAATTGCTAAATACTGCGTCGGGATTGCACTGAGACGAGGTAGGTTTTCTTTTCAAAGTATACTGTGTTTCAGAACTTATTACACGACACTAACAAAGACTGTAAGGGGGCAAAAATTCACGATTTGTATGGACGATGTAAATATTAAACAAAATAAGAAAAGGGGTAAGCGGCGATCAGATCTTACAGAATAAAGTTAGCAGTTTTGTTTGTATCTATCTTCTTTGTACTAATTCAGTTTCTATTCAAAATATTAAAATGTGCTTAATATACCAGCTGCCAAGTCTTACTAGACTTACCGTAACAAGCAGTAAGAGGCACGGGACGAACAAGTGATAATCTCTTATTGCTATATTCATATTTCATATAATAAGCTTCAAATTCCATACTTTTTCATCAAAACGTTAACTAGGGGGTGGTATCATAACATCTTAGTGAACCAAACTCGACATCTTCCTGTTAGCGGTGCACCCTGCTGATCAACGACTAAGGCTCTAATCTAACGTATTACAACCCTTTAATACATTACTGCCGCGGTCTATAATGACTACTTTGCTGGTCGCGCTGATGATGGCCGACCATAGGTGGCAATGGTAGTTGGAACTATACAGCCAAATATGGAATAAAATCTTTTTGTGTTGAAACGTCAAAAAGCGGCCGGCAATATTTTGCTGGCCTGTTAGAGCGACCAGCAAAACTTTGCCGGCCGCTCCTTGAAACAGAACGGCAAGGTCAACTTTGCTCAAACAAGGTTGTCAAAATAATGACCAAAAGTAGTTTCTTTACTTGAATATGGTGACTTAACTGTTCTCAATCTTAATATTCATTAAAAGATTCTGACATTGGAAAAATCACAAAAATCGTGGACATTTTATCAAGAATTAAATTGAACTAGTTCTAGCACCAAATGTTGCACTGCTTACCCTGTTAGGGATTATAGTCATGATTTTATGAATGCACCATTAGGTAGGATATCAGCTAAACTCGATTTTTGAAGTGAAAACTTCTTTAGCGGCGTTGTGCACTTTGAAGTATGGATAAAAAATGTTAAACACGCGTCAGGGTCACGTGTCTGTCACGTGACCCTGATCGAAAATCCGTAAGGCGGAGGGGTGTTTAATAAATATAGGAAATTAAAACTGCAAAAGTCAAGATGTCACGGAGGGTTGTTTGATAAATATAGGAAATTAAAACTGCAAAATTCAAGATGTCATCCGGTGTCAGCATAGAAAAAATTAAATTAAATATTAATGCAGAACGTTAATGTTCAAGTTTTCACTACTGCCGGCACTTCCGGAGTGCAACCCGTTGCTTTTTTAAAATAAGTAAGTATATTTTTCTGTTTGAAGTCTTTAAGAAATACTCAATTAATAAGTTTCAGCTCTGATTCGAAGCGCTCGTAGCCCATTGGAGCTCGCTGATTTCAACCGATCAGTGAGGTTAAGCAACGTACACAGAGGCAGGGAGCCTGATAGGTAACCAAAGTGTAAATTTATCACGAACGTTTCCGTGTTTCGGAGGGCACGTTAAGCTGTCGGTCCCGGCTGTTGTCGATTGACTATCGTCGTTAAAACCAAGTCAGAGGTCATTATGCGGTTTGAAAACTGCGACACCAGGGTTAGCCAAGTTCGCCACACACTTGAATATACACGATAAAAAGAAAAAGAAGCTCTGAATCAACATAGACTACAGAATAGATGTTAGCTAATACGCATCTTGGATAATACCATATAGGCACCGCGCGTCCGGCAACTAAGTTTCGAGTAACTAAGCTAAGTAACTTCGAAGTGTGAGTTATGTTGTGGAACTGAGCCATTTTAACTTTTAATCATAGTTCGTTAGGAAATTTGACACCTAATTTTAAAGGGATCAAACTTGGGTCCAACTTAAAATTAAGCGGAAACCTCTTGCAGAAAACTGAGATGATTTAAGGGATTTTAGAAAGATTTTTTAATAATTTTTATCCTTCTTCTTATCGTGTCAGTATAGTCAAGTGTGTGGTGAACTTGGCTAACCCTGGTGTCAGAGTTTTCAAGCCACATCATGGCCTCTGACTTGGTTTTAACGACTGTAGTCAATCGACAACAGCCGGGACCGACAGCTTAACGTGGCCTCCGAAGCTCGGAAACGCTAGTGATAAATTGACACTTTAGTCACCCATCAGGTTCCGTGCCTCTTTGTTCTTTGTTTAACCTCATTGATCGGTTGAGATCAGCGGGACTACTAGCGCTTTATTTTTTAATTACATAGTGAGTTAACTTGTGACCTCAATCTTGACCTAGGTCATAGAAAAGGCGACTATGTAGGGACCCAGAAATGCCTATTAAGGCACTGGTTTGGTACTTTCACGCAAAGACGGAACACAGCAAACTGTTGGGTTGCGAACCAGACGGCCCTTTACAAACAATTCACATGGGGCCATAGGTCATACATAGGACGCCACATCAGATTTTTATTTTATCTTTTATAACGAAGAGCGAACCTCTTGACCACTAGCCCATGGGGTAAAGATGTATTGATCAGATTTAAAAAAAATGAAGTGTCGTTGCCTAAAATGGATTCATTTTCGACTCTTACGCTACGAACATAAGCTAAGAAAACCACTGAAGGAGTAAATTTGAACTCACATTCTGAATAAACGTGTCTTCTTTTTGATTTTATGATGCTATGGCTAAGATGTTAAAGTAAATAGCAGTAGATAACTTCGCGGCGTCGGCGTCCTTATCAAAGGCTCTCTAAAAGCCATGTCGACACGCTAAAAATATGTTATTGGGGTGACTTTAAATTAGTTAGCATAGACAAAGACAGGTATGTGATCTAAAGCCTCGTTTTCTTTTGTTAAATCAGTTAAAAAAAAATTGTTAGCGAAAACTAGGGATGCCCACGAAACTGAACAACTTTCCCCAAGGAACATAGATAAAAAAAATAAAAAAAAATATGAAAGAAAAAAAAATTGTTTAATAATGTTCGTACAAAAAGTTATTTACCTAACCAATTTGTTTGTGTCTTCTATGTACAACTTTTTAACATTACATCATACATAATGTCGCAATACCTCTGACGTCACAGCTCCAATCTTTGCCTCTGACATATTTTTGTCTATTCAAGTTTATATCGGACATAAACAAAAGACAAACGCTTATAAACAAAACACTCTCATAAACGGGAGCGTCAGGAAAATGGAGGAAAGAAAATATTGGAGGGAGTATAAATGGCCTCTGATTTGGTTTTAACGACTGTAGTCAATCGACAACAGTCGGGACCGACAACTTAACGTACCCTCCGAAGTATGGAAACGCCACTTTGGTGACTCGTCAGGTTCCCTGCCTCTGTGTATGTTCCTTAACCTCACTGATCGGTTGAGATCAGCGAGCGCCTCTGGGCTACGCTAGCGCCATTGGGCTTCGAGCGCTATGGCACTGGTACAGCCATGAAACTATCCACGCGATCAAGCTGAGGCATTACAGAAACGTGGTAGTTTCAAAAGGACCCTCAAGGCGTTACTCAATGGGTGCACCGCCCTCTCTTCCGCACAAACCGTGCACAGGCTAGCAAACAGTGCAACGTTACCGAGTACGGCTATTAGCACATTCGACACGTGTTTCCCCTGTCACCAAGTCGGTCGGACTTGTAAGTCGGTGACGGTCGCATAGTCCAATAAAGCCCTTGTGTTTCTTGTCTGTTCTTCTCGGGAGAAAACTCAACCTTTGCGAACAGACTGTAATTTTAGTAATTAAAAAAACATATGCTATTGACGTGTCTGAAGCAATATTTTAATGTTCACTTAAATAAAGATATTTTTGACTAGCATTCCGCCCGGGACTTCGTTCCCGTGGGAATTCGGGAAAATTATGTAGCCTATGTCCATCGGGGATAATGTAGCTTTCTAATGGTGAAAGAATTTTTCAAATCGGTCCAGTCCAGAGTCTATTCAAAGCAAATAAACAAATAAACAAACAATCAAATCATTCCTCTTTATAATATTATTATAGAAGTATAGATTAGATAAATATTTGGTGGGGTGAAACACATTTTTTACATGCATAAAATTAGTTAGGATCATTGGTGTAGTAGATATTTTCTAATGTTCTTACTTTAATATAATGATTGTGGTATAGATATCTGATTTCACCTTGCATAGAAAGGGCGATCATATTATAAGCTGAAATGACTAATCTATTTTATTAGTTAGGCGGCGACGAAGCAATTTGAGATTTCCCGTAGGACACTTTTCTATATACCTAAAACTGGTGTATATGTGTCCCTTGTGCTATATAGAACAGGAAACTGACAGTTTTAAGAGGAGGAAGTAGGGACACGCGTAGCAGTGACGTCACAAAGATGGCGGCCGACCGTACTAAGTTTTTCTTCATTCCTGGAGTTCTACTGCATCAATATCGTTGTTTGATATTTGACATTTGTTTTTACATTATATGATAAATAAATCTAATCTAATATTAAGTTGATATAATGAGTTTGTGAGTTGACATGCGCACTCCAATAAGACTTATTTAGTTCCTATAGAAACCAGGAGGCACATAAAACGGCTCGAGCAAAGGCAAAATTTCTCATTAGTTATTTGCCGTAGAAATGTGAAGAGGGGGGAATTGGTAGGATTAGTGTTACAGCCTTTATGGATGCGGTGTTTTATGCTCCGTCCTTTTTTATCTTTACTACTTGTAATTTGGGGGACGGAGATAACGGATGGTTGGTGTGATTTGGGGTTTAGTGCCGTTTTCTGTCGGAACAGGTAATCTGTTTTTGGGCGTTTTGTATTTAAAAGATTAGTTGCAGAGATAATTTTTGGGTAACTATTGTTTAGGTCAAGTCATCTCAGGTACTTGGAATTCACTTTTATTCAAAATCTGGATTTAACTACTCAAATTATAATTTTCATAGTCCAAACGATCACCCATCAAAATGTGATAGCGAAAATGGAAAGATAAATTTTTTTTACCGTAAGGGATTCATGAGTGTTACACAGAATTTAAAATTCATTTATAAAATATCGAAACTATTGGCCGGCTTTAAGTAGCGAGAGTAAAACAGATTTTTGGAATATCGTATTTTTTTACCAATTACAAATGGTATTTTTAAAACTCTTACCCACATTCAAGTACAGACAGCAGCACGTCAGGTTACCCATTTGCTCTACGAAAGCCGACGCTATTACGAGGGAGTTAAGGTCAACATATTTAGCCTGATGTGCTGCCGTGTATACCATTTGCGCCGAGCTTTTTACTTTTCCCAGAAATTCTTTAATTAAAAATGGGCTTGCTTTTGACCACAATCAAGCTCAGAGGCAAAATTAGGTCAAGGAGAAAGCGAGCTCACCCAGGAGGCCTAGACAAAGTTACATTCTGTTGTTAGCGATATTTCTGTTAGCGATTACTAAGATCTAGAGTATATCCTATATCACCTAGAGTATATCCTATAGACTTATATCCTATATCATACTAACTAGCTGATGCCCGCAACTTCGTTTGCGTGTTAATTTAGATTTTTACATAGAAAAGTTTTTTTCCCGCTAACTCCCGTTCCCGTGGGAATTTTGCAATATCCTGTTGCAACTAAGCTTTAAGTTTACTAAGGTACCTGCATGCCAAATTTCAAGCGTCTAACTTAAGCGGTTTAGATTTTTCATACAAAAGGATTTTCCCGCTAATTCCCGTTCCCGTGGGAATTTCGGGAATTCCTTTCTTACTGCACCTCTACGGTACCTAAGCTACGTCCCTTCCAAATTTCAAGTGCCTACGCTTAGCCGTTTATGCTGTGCGTTGATATGTCAGTCAGTCAGTCAGTCAGTTTCTCCTTTTATATATTTAGATATGGATGTTTAGATGTTTGTTATTTTTTCACGCTCAAATTGCTGGACCAGTTTTGATAAAATTTGGTATGGAGGTAGATGACACCCTGAATTAACAGATAGGCTACATAATTTTCCCGAATTCCCACGGGAACAAAGTCCTGGGCGGAAAGCTAGTGTTTTATACTTTTTCCAGCATGATCGCTCCACTCCAGTCGTATGGAGAAGGGATTTTTACCCCATTGCATGACGCAAAGTAGGGTAATGTATTTATCAGCCTATGTATGTATGTATGTATGTGGGTTTGTACCTTTGGCACTATTTAGACCGAACGCGTGGACCGATTTGGATAAATGATACGTCGTTTGATTCGTCATGACGGCGCAAATGTCATAGAAAGCATGAAAATTTTAAAAAATCAAAATGGCCGATTTTGGACGCCATATTGTGAAAAAGAAAAAAATTAAAATCGGAAAAACTATGTCAATTAAGTATTAAAAAATATTTTTAGGTTTCTCATTTCTTCATATTTAGACCTATCTATATTCCATATGAAAAGGTTTTCAGATTTATAAGCTGTTTTATAAAAAAAACACTAATTTAAATTATGTAACTATTATAATGTAAAACATGAAAGCATAAAATAAATGAAATGAAATGTTTAGGTTTGATTACCTAGTTTAGCTGTCGGTCCCGGCTGTTGTTGATTGATTACAATCGTTAAAACCAAGTCAGAGGCCATACGGCTTGAAAACTCTGACACCAGGGTTAGCCAAGTTCACCACACACTTGACTATACCGATACGATAAGAAGAAGGATAAAAAATATTAAAAATCTTTCTAATATCCCGTAAATCATCTCAGTTTTCTGCAAGAGGTTTCCGCTTAATTTAAAAATAATAATGTAAACGAAATTGATTATTTTCTCTAATTTGTGGTGTGGAAATAAACATTTTTTCAATTTTATTCACATAGAATGTATGTTTGTTTACACACATGCTCACTCGTTCGGATCAAGTGCTTGCCCTCTCCGAACTGTTGTTTTCGTCAATCCACCCCCAAAGGACCCAACCATGTAGATATCATTATCTAATACTATGCAAAAAAAGTAGATATCTATATCACCTCGTAGCAGAAGAAACTTTATGGGTCACATTCTTATTCTTCCTTCCTGAGTAAATAACAGGTTGTTCAAGGCAGGTCAAGTCATTACAGTGAAGCGACTGTCGCTTGACTTCCATGATCTTACTAATAGGGGAACCTCGTCGGATTGGATCATGGCTAATGGCTACTCATTCTGTGTCCTGATGTGCAGGTCTCCTCTTTCAAAAGATTGCATGCCCAATCTGGGTTCATGTGCTTGTATAATTTAAATTTCAAACACCATGGACTGCAATAAACGATTGAGTATTGAGTAAGTATGTTTTCCCTACTCACTACTAGGCAATTCAATTCAATCGCTTTATTGCACGTCACAGTTTTTAAAGGTCTTAAAATTAATATACATTGCTATTACGTGACACCCCGTTGGGGCATAGCAATTTAAAGCAGAGGGCTAGATAAGTTTTACATTTGTGGAACACTTAAAACAATTAAATCAAAAAAAATCTAAAATCTTCTTAAAATAAATTTAAAACATTGTAACATTTTATACTTATTCAAACTTATCTGTGAAAGAAGTCTTTTAAATTATACTTACATTTGGAAATGAGGGTGGATTTTAATTTATTTACGAAACATAAATCATTTTGGTTGATTTTTATTTTATTAGGTAATTTATTATTAACTAGCTTTCCGCCCGTGTGGACTACAGGTTATATCGTGCCCAACTGTGGGTTTAAATGTAGCCCAGGCTCTAATCTATCTCTGTACCAAATTTCATCAAAATCTGTTCAGTAGTTTAGGCGTGAAAGACGGACAGATAGACAGACAGAAAGACAGAGTTACTTTCGCATTTATAATATTAGTAAGGATTTTAATCATCATGCAAAGAGCAACGACTAGTTATTCGAGCTCCTGGCGTTTACGATAAGCTTGCTCTAAATCTATGTATAGGTAGGTATACCCTTACAACAATAACGCTGTATCTACGTTTCTACATGAATAATATCGCTGCTCCAAACGATATTACATCGCGGGACAAATCGTCACGTAGTTTGTAACGTGAATTTACGTGACATGTGTTTGTCTCGCCAGAATCATGCTCGGATGTAATAAGGTTTTTTAGTCGCGTATATATTTTCCTTTAAATCTAAATATATATAAAAGAAGAAACTGACTGGTGACTGACTGACTGACAAATCAACACACAGCCCAACCCGCTGGGTCTAGAGATAACAAATTTGGCACATAGGTGTTTTATGAGGTCTAAGGGAGCATTAAGAAAGGATTTTTCGAAACTCACCCTCTAAGGGGGTGAAACGGGGATTCAAAGTTTGTATGGAGAATACAATTTTTTTGGACATTTTTTCTCAAAACTTCGTGAGAATACACCTTGAAGCAAAAAAACGAACACGTGTTTGGCGATTTTTCGAAAATAAAAGATTTAGAGAATGAAGTGGGTGACAAAAAAGTTCTTTGCGCGAGCGAAGCCGCGGGAAAAGCTAGTAAGTAATATAAAATGTTGTGTAGTGTCTAGTTATCATTAAAGGGCTTGAACACATACATACGCTGATGCTTATTTTTTTTTTTTTGTCTTTTAAAAGTTATAAGCAATTATTAATTTTAGAGTTGTTATTTAAAAGAAAAATGTCATTGCGTATGCTAGGGTAGAAGGATTACTTCGCGGTATTTTGCCTCGCAATTAGAACGTCAAACAGATACAGGGTGTAAAGGACAGCTTAGCAAAACTGACACCGAATTCAGACCATAATTTTAAATGATTTTCCAGTGGAATTTTCCTCCGGAAATTTTCGATTTTTTTTCAAGTTTTTAAATAATTTTAATTTTATTTTTTTATTATGAGATGGGTTAACTCTTGACCCCAATCTTGACCAAGGTCATAGATGAGGTCAAAGATGGAGCGATTAACCCAAAAAATGACAATTAAGGCACTGGTACTCCCACGCACCGACGGAACACAGCAAGCTGCTTGGCGTTGGACTTCGGTAGGAGGGTGGTCGCGAACCAGACGGCCCTTTACATAGCCTACCACACCGCATGAGACCATAAGACGCCTCTCAGATTTAAAAACAAACTGAGGTGTCGTTGCCTGAGATGGATTACTAGGAGGCAGGTTTCATTTGTGTTTCCTTAGTCGCCTCTTACGACACCCACGGAAAGAGATGGGGTGGTGTTATTCTCAACCGATCACCATACGGCGGGAATTTTAATTTTAAAAGCTTTAAAATTAAATTATTTATTCGAATACAATCCATTTTGAATAAAAAACAACAATAACAGCGAAGAACACAAAAACAGCAATGTATATCGCATTCAGATAGTAGCACGGCGCGGGGGAACGCGGTTACACTGTATACGTTGCGTAGCGCCAAAGTAGATAAATAACGAAAATTCCTTTATTTGACATTTTCAGGAAAATTTATAATTACCTACTTACCTCAGGAAAATCACATGGTGTACTGTACATGTTATAGAACTTGGTAACTCTCGCATATATTTATGATTCTGAAATAACAAAAGTGCGTCGAAAACACATTTTTTCCGAGATGTACCGCAAACGGGTATATTTTGGCATAGAGCCAGTCAAACATCAGCCTTCGCCGTAAAACTATTTATTTGTAGAAGGCTTGTTCATTTTCAAAATTTTGCTATCGATGGTTTCGATTCGTCGGGGCAAGTATTTGTGTAATAAATAAACTTTTTATAAAAAAATTAAACCGACTTCAAAAAATTCAAAATAAAGACGTACAAGTTTGATAGGCTCTACGTTCGTACCATCGTACGTAGCACACTAAGTTTTTTGACAATGGGAAGTATGTGAGAAACAAAGTAAGTGTATATTAAATTCGAGGGTTTTCCCTGGGACTCCATCATCAGATCCTGACTTGGTGGCAATGGGCCATACTTTTCCGACCAAAAAAGAATTTTGAAAATCAGTCCTTAAATAGCGGAGAAATAAACAGTCGAACATAGAACCTCCTCCTTTTTTTGAAGTCGGTTAAAAAGCAGGTGTTTGTTCTCAGGTCACGGGTGTTCGTGTTTGTCTTTGTGTATGTTTCAAGGAATCCATGACACAAGGGAAATCCCTTGAGTGTGTAGCGTTTTATTGGTAAAATGGATTCCCCTGTGAAAGTAATCTAACGTTAGCCACAATGTTTTAATAATTTGGTGATAAGAACGTTTACATTTAAATTTCTTGCATTTTTAACCGACTTCCAAAAAGGAGGAGGTTCTATGTTCGACTGTATGTATTTTTTTTAAGTATGTTTAATATCTCCGCCATTTATGGACTGATTTTCAAAATTTTTTTTTGTTCTAAAGAGTACTCCAGAGTATTCTCAGATCCTGAGTGATGAGGAAATCCCAGGGAAATCGAGGGAAACCCTTGAATTAAAAGGCACTTACAATGTTTCTCATGTTCTTTGAATTATTTACACTAAAAATGGAAAAATAAATCAACTTTTTTAACTTATTAGGTATGCTTGGCACCGACTTTAAACAAATCAATAGGTACTAAGTAGGATATTAAATGATTTTGTCTTTGTTTTTTCGGTATTTTGAAGTCGGTTTAATATTTTTTCTTATTTTTTTTTCTATTGTCCTCGCTTGTAAAGTGTCGGTCAATTACCCCGTAAGATCGTGGTCCACCTGCTGAAAGCTGACGTAATCAGGATGATTCTTAGCTATATTTGATCAAAATTGGTTCAGCCGTTTTAGAGTTATAGCGATGAATGTTGGGGGAGGGGGGGTGTGATACAAAAGTTGTAATTTTAGAGTTGTTGAACTTTTTTATTTATTTTAAAATGAGTGAGTTATTGAAATATTCGTAGGTTTTATAGTTTGCCTTTCGTTTAACGCCTCTATTTTTTATACTCTAAGGCTTGCCCTAGCTTTGGCTTACTCTCGCGTACAGAAAAATGTGACTAGTTTTGTAAAATACAAGCTTTTTACAAAATTCATTGCTTTTAGTCACACTTTTGAATTATGTTCGTCCAAAACTCGTGTAAATTAAAGAAAAAAAACAAGCACGTTGCATTTTAACCCCTGACAAAAAAGAGGGGTGTTATAAGTTTGACGTGTGTTCCCAAGTCGGCCAAATATTTGTGTAAAATCTTTTTTTTCGGATCTGCGTGTTTGTGTCCGTCTTTGTTTGTGTCCCAATGGATCCTTAGATGTTCACTTACTATTCAACTAACCATTAACAGGTAACTAGCGATTTAACAATGTCAAATTCATAAAAATATATATATTTTGTCTGATAAGCTTCTAACCGTCGCGTGGGTTGAATTTTTACTAGTTTTAAACATATTATAATGGGCTCTTACAACAATATTTGTTTTAAATGACTATCAGAAGCCGTGTGAGTCCCCGGCAGAGTAGAATAGGACCACCCTCTTTCTTACCGAGGTGTCGTACAAGGCGACTAAGGTAAATATGCAAGCAAGTTCATCTGCACACAGAGAAGGAAAACTCTGCAATTATATCAAAACCCTCGCCAACCCGTCTGCCAAGCGTGGTGAGTATGGCATTTACCCCTCATGTTATTGAGGGAGGCCCGTGCCCCAGCAGTGGGAACGTATATGGGCTGATGAAGACTATCAGATATTTCGACGCTGTTGCAAGCAGATGATAACTGATACAAAAACAAAAATACAAAAATTATTAATTTTCATTTGCAATTTGTAAGTACTTACATAAATATTGTTGGAGCCTTCTTTTAAGCATGTGGTATGCCTGTATCAGAAGACTCTTCCCCACTGCTATTATTTCTAAAAGAAAATAAAATAACAATAGAAAAAGAAACAAAGTAATAAAACAAAGCTTGTAAACTAAAACAAAATGGAAAAGTACACTGTGTTATTTAGTAATTTATGTTGTGCATGTGTGTGTGCAATTGCAGATGTACGAGTATGTGTGTGTGGGTGTGCGTTTGTGTGTGTGTGTGTGTGTATGTGTGTGCGTGTGTTAGTAATTATTTAGTCAACTGCGACGACAGTGTCTTGGGATCGGATGCTGTCAGGGTCTGACAGCTCCACTAACCAGAAGTACGTATATATATAAATATATGCATATATTTACCCATATAAGTAAATTAAATAAATACACACATAATTAATAAGTATTTATGTGAACTGAAGAACTGCGTGTAGGAAGGAGCTCACAATTCGGTTTACCCTCTGGTTGAATTTTAGTTGAAAATGGTTCTTATTATGTGACATTAAAAAAACAGTCTACTGAATGAGCCGTGTGGTGATCGGTTGAGAATAATACCACCCCATCTCTTTCCATGGGTGTCGTTAGAGGCGACACAATCTTATAATCTACTCAACTAAAGAAACAAAAATGAGACCTGCCTCCTAATAATCCATCCCAGGCAATGACACTTTATTTTCTTCTGAATCTGAGGTGTCATCCTATGGTCTCAAGCGGTGTGGTAGGTTCTGTAAAGTGCCGTCTGGTTCGCGGCTACCCTCCTACCGAAGTCCAACGCCAAACAGCTTGCTGGTTCCGTCTGTGCGTGGGAGTGCCAGTGCCTTTATAGGCATTTTCTGGGTTAACCCGCTCCATCGACGACCTCATCTTTGACCTTTATGGTCAAGATAAAGATTAAGAGTTAACCCATCTTATAATAAAAGTTGAAAAAAAGAGCACTTTTTCCCATGATATTTTTCCTCAGCACACTGGATCAAATAAAAAAATTAAAAAACTGCAGAAACCTCGCAATTCTTAAGCTCAGTTTTCCAAATAAACTTATTTATACTTCTTGCCAGCTCGGCTTCTTATAAACCGTACACTTTCTTGCAAAATAAAGGTGCAGGAAAAGAGAGTTATTATTTTTTATCCGGACCCGGGCAAAACTGCATGGGTACGGGTTTATAGAGCTTTAGCGTTTGACTCGTATTTCCTAGTATGAATTTTTAAGAAAATGTTAGCTTAGTTTTTAAATAAAATATAATCTACTCAACCATATCTATTGTATTTTAGACCACCTTCTGGAATGTATAATATAAGAACATCTTAATATATAAAACAAAGTCGGGTTTGTTCGAACACTTATAATTCGAGAACGGCTGGACCGATTTTCATGGTTTTCGATTTGTTATATTTGTCCCCGTCCCGAATAGCAGAATAACTACTAAAAACATTGGAAAATTGACGAAAAAATTCCCACGGGAACGAAGTCCCGGGCGAAAAGCTAGTTATAAATAATTTTAAGGAAAGTAAAACGTTCGGCGCAAATGGGACTTGAACCCACGACCCCAGGATTAGATCACCTGATGCTGTAACCAAGCAACAGAGCTATTGTGCCTTCAAGTTAAGCGGCGCAATTTCTCATTCTTAAGCACATTGAGTCGTCCGTGTAATGGTCATGTTTATACGACGGGCGGTTTGGTCGAGCGGTAACGCTGCACCTTGATCGACGGAGTCTGGGTTCGACTCCCGATCGGAGCAAATATTTGTGTAAAAAGCAGATTTTCGGAAGGGTGAATCCATGACACAAGGGTAAATCTAGGTGTCGGCCTTTGACTGTGTTGCATTTATTAAAATTATTTTTAAAATTTTTGAGCAAACAATTTTTTCGCTGCGAATTACTTTTCCAAGAAAAAAATACTGTAATAACATAAACAAACATCAACAAAAACCCTTTCATATTTATGTTAAAGGAGACAAAAGAATAAATATAAAACTGAATAAAAGTAAGCAATTTCCGCCCCATAGTAAATTTTCTTCGCGCCTTCTCCTTAAACAGCTAAAACCGGGTATACCCGGTTCGTGATAGCTGTCTTGCGGCGGGGCTTTGTGTTTTCTCCTTAAATCTCAGTTGATTTTGAGAATGAAATCTCTAGTAGGTTTTTTTTTTATCGTGAAGGTATAGCAAAATGTGTGGCGAACTTGGCTAACCCTGGTGTCAGATTTTTAAACCACGTAATGAACTTTCTTATCTTCTAGGTGTAGCAAAGTGTGTGGCCGGCTTGGGTAACCCTGGTGTTAGAGTTCTTAACCCTTTTAGCGCCAAGAGTTTTCGTCAAAAACGCCCACCACACGCCACGACATCAAAAAAAAATTTTTTTTAATGTCGTGGCGTATAGCGAACGCTTGGTGAACGATATTAAAGTAAAAAAAAAAAAAAAATTGTTTGGTAAATCAGACTTTGGCGGCGAGGGCATGAAACTTAAACGTCTGATATATCAGACTTTGGCGGTGAAAAGGTTAAACCGCAAAATGGCCTCTTGACTTGCTTTTAACGACTGTAGTCAATCGAAAATAGCCGGGACCGACAGTTTAACGTGCCCTCCGAAACAAGGAAACACTCATGATAAATTGGCACTTTCTAGTAAATCTCAACCGGAGATCTAGTAAGATCTCAACCGATCAGTGAAGTTAAGCAACGTACGCAGAGGCAGGGAACCTGATGGGTGACCAAAGTGCCAATTTATCACGAGTGTTTCCTTGTTAGTTGTTACTTGTATTGTAAGTTGTAATATCGTGACCTAATCTCACAAATTATTAGATACTAACTTTCCACCCGGGACTTCGTTCCCGTGGGAATTCGGGAAAATTATATAGCCTGTGTGTTTATCCAGGATGTCAACTATCTACAAACAAAATTTTATCGAAATCGGTTCAGCTTTGTGAGCGTGAAGAAGTACAAAAAAAGACTAACATGTTTGGTCAAGAACCTATTACAAAAATTGTAGAACATTAACAATATATTATAAAAATGAAATAATTACAAATTAAAATTGTACATTTTAAACAAATTATAACGAGTTCTCACCACGTTTTAAAAGTATGTGACACCAATTTTATTTTTTTGCATACAATTTTCCTGACAAACCATTTCCACGTTAAAAAACGTATGGGTCACCAACTTCAATCCCAACAACAGTTCGCATAAAGTAGATAAAACTAGTATTTTTTGCAGACTACAATGCCTGTTAGCAGATAACCACAAACGAAAATGTCACTCACTTATTTAGATGATGTTCTGGTTTGTAGTATTTTTTTGTTTTTGTTGATTTTTTTAAAAGCGCTGAATCATTTTCAATAAAATTTATACGGGACCACCTCTGAAGTATACTCTTTCGAACAAAAAAAGAATTTTGAAAATGTTGGCGGAGAAATCAGTCAACATACAAAAAATATATTTAAAAAAATACATACATTCGAACATAGAACCTTCTCCTTTTTTGAGTTAAAAATAAAATAACAAAGTTTACTTCGACAAAGACTAGTCAGCCAGACTTGTTATTGGTCGCGGGTTCAAATCCTGGTGCGGGCCTGTACCACTAAGTGCGTCTTTTCGGATTTATGTACGGATTTCTAATTATCACTTGCTCAACGGTGAAGGAAAACATCGTGATGAAACCCGCCCGTCCAAGAAAAATTCATTTACGAAAGACGAGCAGTCCACCAACCCGCATTGGGCCAGTGTGGTGAGTTCGTGTTTCGAAGGGAGGCCCGTGCCCTTCGATGGGGACGTAAGTATATGGGCTGTTAAGATAGATAGATAAATAGATAAACTTCGACACAGTCCCAAAAGGACTGATTTGTCTAAGAGCTGAAGAGTTATTGTTTTTTTATTTGTAACCATTTGCACGAGTTACATGTTCTATAACATTCTTTCATTAGAAGAGTGAAAGCTTAGTAAGCGCGACAAAAGAGGGTATGATTTGGAGAAATGGTTCAGTATACTTAATATTTATAAATAACTAGCTTCCCGCGCGGTACTTCGTTCCCGTGGGAATTCGGGAAAATCATGTACTCTTTTGTCCATCCCTTGTAATGGTGAAAGAATTTTTCAAATCGGTTAAGTAGTTTCGGAGCCTATTCGATACAAACAAACAAATAAACAATCAAATCTTTCCTCTTTATAATATGTATAGAAAACAGAAATAAAAAATCAAAATCCACTCATGATTTGTATTACTTTAATGTTTTAATATTTTTCCATTCGTATTTTTAACGTATCTGTGTATTGTTTAGGTTTTTCTAAGTTTTTTCTAACCCCCAACATAAAAGAGTTTTTTTTAAAATTTGATGAGTTTATCTGTGAATCTGTCTATGGCATCATAGCTACTAAACGGATAGATCGGTTTTGATTCGGTTTTTTGTTTGAAAGCTGACGTAATCCAAATGGTTTTTTGCGATATTAATCAAAATTGCTTCAGCTGTTCAAAGTTATAAGTGAGACATTTTTTTTAATAGAGTTCTTCTAAAAATTTAAAATTCGGTATTTCTGAATTAGAGATTAACGCGAATCACTAAACACACGGGAATGATCGATAATAAAAAAGATAGTAACTTTTCAATTGAACCAATATTTCAATTGAACGTAAGAAACTAATTCTCAAGCTCGCGAGTTTCCAAATTTCCTACGTAACCCTACACCCAGTCCAAATGAGACTCGTAAAAAGGTACGTATCTAATTCCCCGCGTACCCTTAACAGTGCGTTTTGATAGTCTACGCGGGAAAGAAAGACCAATTTCGGGTAATCCACCCTATGTCAACCTGTGGGCTTACGAGTACCTACCTATGTATCTGGTAGGGTAAACACCACAGATACCTTCACCTGTCGAGATCCCTCGGATCCCTACTGAGCGTTATCCTGCATCGCTCATGCGCACTGCCAAGAAATATAACCCTAATGTCTTCAAAGTTCGTGTGAATAAACTTACAAATAAAATTTATTAAAACAAAAAATACATAAATATCACTTACCAGTTTCTAGCACACATAGTCAAACTTTGCTTAGTTTGGTGTTAAAAACTGCATCAGTAGTCCAAGAACATTTAAAGAAAAAATGCACAACAACGGTCATATCACTAAGGCCCGTATTACGGAAGGAGACGCAAGTCTTGATCTATACTTAAGTATTTGTGATTAAGATTTAATGGAAAAAATATATATACAAAAACGTATCCGCAACAGGCTTCGTCAGTATTTGTTTTCTCTTTCTCCCACTACTAAAATAACAAAGATGACTGCTACTTAAGTATAGATTAGAGTCTGAGTCACGTTCTGTAATACGGACATAAGAGCAGATGATTTTGATCGCTTTTGATTGCCCAAAAATAAAAGTACATGCACTCCAGTGCCAAAACACTAGACAACATTTGTTTTGTGGGTTTGTGTTTTTATTATTGGAAATTGTGAAAGACAGAGAAGCAGTAAACTTTTCCAAATAAATTGTTTAATTGTATTAATTTCGGAATATCGCTTGAATCCCCTTCGTGTTTCGAAAGGAGGCCCGTGCCACTCGGTGGGGACGTATATGGGCTAGTAAAAAAACAAAAAATAATAATCATTTCAGTTTCGTAGTAAAAACTGAATTTTTAATGTTATATTATTAAAATTATGAAAAAACATAGATTTAAAATATAATATGCAATTATTCATAATTTTATCGTTCGCCACACATGAAAGTATACTATATAAGACCCAAATTTAAAAATTTCTAATGTGCGAGTATACTGAAATTAGTGTCACCTCCAGCTTTAATATTCTAAGATCCGGGTATAACAGGGTTTGCTCTAATTTAGAATAAGACACCCGGGTCCACTGCAGCCGAATGTGGACTCTTTATATCCTGCGGCTTTTATATTATGTTCCCCTTAGAGAGAACGCTGACTTTGAATGGTTAAAGAAAATTGAAAAAATAATCCCACCGAAAACATTGTCATGTAAAATGTTGCCACAAAATGAGACCAAACGGCTTGCGCTGTCTACGCCCTAACTCTAACTCTACATTTTTCTCTCATCATTAGTTACGCTCACTACTTTTGTCTACCTATTGTTGACGTAACCCAGGCCGCTGCAAAATTAAAATAGAATTGGGCTGGTCATGTCTGCCACATGCCAAAATTGCTACGGATTGGCTGCCTCGAAAAAAGCGGCAGAGTGGTAAACCGAGATGTAGATGGCATGACCAGCTCGACCATTTCGATAAGAAAGACACAGGAGAGGGATCTGTGGAGGACAGCGAGGGAGACTGTTTTTATCAAATGCCAATTTAAACAGACTTTAAAAATAGTTACTTAATTCAATTTTAGGGTTGCATAGTTTATGAGAAGATTTAACTCTTGACCTTAATCTTGACTTCTCATAGATGAGGTTGACGATGTAGTGAGTTAACCCATGAAATGCCTATTAAGGCGCAGGTACTCCTTTCTTCGCTTCGACGGAATACAGCAAGCGGTTTGGAAGGAGATTGGTCGCAAACCAGACGGCCCTTTACAGAGCTTACGAGTACCACATCGCATGAGACCATATAACGCCTCCTCAGATTTATAAAAAATTAAGGTGTCGTTGCCTAAGATGGTTTTATAGGAAGCAGTTCTCATTAATTTGTGTTTCCTTAGTCGCCTCTTACTACACCCACGGAAAAGGATAGGTTGTTGTTATTCTCAACCATTACAATTTAACTTATTACAATTTGAGCCTTAAACAAAGGAGTTTGCCCTGTAGCTTAACCTTTTAAAAAAAAGTCAGAACGACATTTTCCACATGAATATTTTTTCGTATTCCGTAGGTTCATTTCCAATGTGCTCGATAGTCGTATGAGGCACGAAATCTGTGAATTTTTAAAGACAATTTCATACAAGTTGCTCGGGGAAAGTTTTTTAGTTTCATGGGAACAATCACCCCCTAAAATTTTGCTAGCTAATCTAAAGTCACCCCATTTGCACACATTACATCATTTTCTATTCCTTCTGTAACCCCTGTAATATCTATTTGTACATATTTCGCCGTATGGGGAGGGGGGGACAAGTCAGCGTTCTTTTCCCTATTACCGTTTTTGACGTACACTGATTTATGTTCGTATTCCCACATGCAATGTAGCATACGGTAGGAAAACTGCTTTTGCCAAGTGCGCACACACACCTAGAAGGAGAAACGAATACTCACAGAGACATAATATATTTTTGAGACACACATGCGCTTGTTTTTGTATAATTGCGACAGAAAACTACAACATTTATTAGTAATTTTTTGTTTCTAATTTATGTTTCTATTTGTTTTTTTTTCAGAGTCCAAACCGTGTAATTTTTCTTAAGTGTACATAGTAAAATCCGTAATGGCAATAAGTTTAAGATACAATTACAGATTGCTGTTGTATTGCTGTGGATTTTTGTTAATAAATACATTTAAAAAATAATAAAGGTGAAATGTTTTAGCATATTAATTCTTCGAGCCACTCCTTCACTTAACTTTTTCTAATCGAGTGTGTAGCAAACTTGACTAAACCCTTGCGTCACAGTGTTTGAACCGCCAAATGGCCTCTGACTTGGGTTAACGACTGCAGTCAATCGACAACAACCAGGACTGTTTGCTTAAGTTGCCCTACGAAGCACGAAAACGGTCGTGATACATTGCCATTGAGTTCACCCATCTGATTCCCTGTCCCTTTGTACTGCTTACTTCACTGACTGGTTCAGATCAGCGATTGTTACTGGGATACTAGCGCCTTTTACAGTGTATATATATTTTTACCGACATCAAAAAAGGAGGAGGTTCTATGTTCGACTGTATGTATTTTTGAAGTTATACTTCTTTAGGCGCGTTATGAAAAAATGATGAGAGTGAAATTTTAAGATGCGCGCGCATCTGTGACACAAAATTAACAGTATGAAGCTAGGCGCGTTATGAAAAAATGATGAGAGTGAAATTTTAAGATGCGCGCGCATCTGTGACACAAAATTAACAGTATGAAGCTGTCTGATTAACCGCTCAAAGAAGTATAACTTCTCACGCGCGTACATAAGTACACGCACCCATTTTTTTTTATGTATGTTGACTGATTTCTCCGCCAGTTATAGACCGATTTTCAAAATTCTTTTTTTGTTCGAAAGAATATACTCTAGAGGTAGTCTCAAATAAAATTTTATCGAAAATGATTCAGTGCTTTTAAAAAATCAACAAAAACAAAAAAATACTACAAACCAGAACATCATCTAAATAAATGAGTGACATTTCGAACTGTTCTTTTGATTGAAGTCGGTGACTCATATGTTTTTATAACGTGGAAAATTATTTAGGTGTGTTCAACGATTTCTCAGCCAACACGATTTTTAAAATTATTTTTTTCTTTGAAAGGGTATACTCCTGAGGTGGTCCCGTTGTCATTATGTCAGTATGTGGTGACGGTATCCCAGAGAACTCGAGGGCAACGCCTAAATTTAGTGCAACAATTATTGACCAATTTTTATTAAGATTCATTTTAACATTACACACTATACGTTCAATGAACAGGGTCGTTACTTTATTAAATAAAGATCTTTGAAAAATGTTCGCTGTTTCGCTGAGTCGCAAATTGAATGACGTTCAAAAACGTTTGTGGGGAATGTGCCCGATATTATATTGTTTTGTTAGGATACTACGTGAAATAAATGTAGATATGTAACAAAATTAAGCCCAAAACTTTAGACCTAAATAATCATTATCAATTTATTTATTTGCCAGAGTACAGTACAATAATTGGTCTTATAACTAGGTTATGTGATCCGTGTTTTTAACCAACAAGGTTTGAAAATGTTTATATTAATTAATCAAGAGATTTATTTTGATATTATTAATAGAATAAAGAAAATGTCAGATTGTTAAGATGTCAAAAATAAGAACTTAAATTTCTTCTTGAATCGTTAAACAAACATTAAACAATTTACAATGACACAAAATTTTTATTTTTTATATATTTGTTCAGCAGGTTTTTCACAAAATGTATAGAAGGTTAGCCGATTAGGTTATCCTATTTTTATTACAAAAATCTAAAACCTGTACCAGAGAAGAATTAGTAAATACTTCGGTAACGCGACAGATTTGGCCAAGTGTTTGTTATAAGAGCAAAAATCGACTGGCTGTGCTTCTGAGATGTGCTTTCTGAGTATAATTCTGTGTGTACTTACTTTATTTGTTTAGTTTTGTTGACAACGGGTGAGCTCTTGACCACAATCTAGTATAAAGACAAACATACGGTCGAGGATATAGCACGCTCACTCAGAAGAAGCCTATTCACTCGAACTTTAAAGAGATTAAGGTTATATGAGCTCAAAATACACACGCAGGCGGGGAATTCCATTCCTTGGCAGTGTGCAATTTAAAAGCTGATGAAAAACGCTCAGTTCAAATCCGCGGGATGTTCACAAGGTAAGGGTGACACCCCGCAGTGCGTCTGGACGTCCGATAGATGAAGGGGGCAGGCAGGCTCATGCAGCTCCTGAGCTCACTCTCCGAAGTACCTTTCTTCGTATAATATCATTGTTGTTTGTTTATCTACGGCTGATGTAATATTGTTTTCTTTATCTGCGGGTAGGCGAGCTTATGCCAACGCCGCATTAAAAGATGCTTGTCATAGTCAAGGCCTCACTTCGATTTCCGCTTTTGTACGCCAGTAAGTTGCTAAATGGTGAAGTTTATTTGTTGTTGTGTTCATTTTTGTAAGAGAGCCAGGCTAAGTGTTTTCTTATTAAAAAAACACTAAAGGAAAAGTTATAGTAAGAAAATTGTAATTGAAAGCCGTCTTTGGTCTGGAAAATTGGAAATGAAGTATTAAAATAGGCTGTACCTGTAGCAAAATGCTACGAGGTTCGTAGCATCTGCCTACGTTGATTTGTCTGTCTTTGATAATTTTCTTTTAAAACAATTAGCGTCTAACTAATAATGAATAATACACCTCGTATAACAAGCAAAAATACTGTTTTTCATAAGTTTTGATGCTATGAAAAATAGTGGTACGTTAAGCCGTTGGTCCCGGCGGTAGTCGATTGACTACAGTCGCTAAACAAAGTCAAAGGCCATTTGGTGGTTTGAAAACTCTTGACACCAGGGTTAGTAAAGTTTGCCACATACTTGATTATTGTTAATCATTAAGTTTAATCCGTATGCAAATATACCATGTTTGTTTAACTTACTGTACGCTTTAGTCTGCTAATAAATAAATAAATAAATTATACTAACTCGATAAGGAAAGGGATAAGTTTATACGCTATATTTATTTCATAGAATATTCAGGATGTTACTTAAATTAAGTCAAAGTAGTAAAGCACATTCATCATGTCAGCCGCAAGACGTCCACTGCTGGACATAGGCCTCCCCCAGGGATCTGACCTCGATCGGTCCTGCGCCACCCGCATCTAGCGGCTTCCCGCAATCTTTACCAGATCGTCGGTCCACCTTGTGGGAGGCCTTCCTACGCTGCGCCGCGCCGGTACGTGGTCGCCACTCGAGGACTTTTCTGCCCCAGCGGCCATCAGTCCTACGAGCAATGTGCCCTGCCCACTGCCACTTAAGTTTAGCAATTCTTTGGGCTATGTCGGTGACCTTGGTTCTCCTGCGGATTTCCTCATTTCTGATTCGATCGCGCAGAGAAACTCCGAGTATAGCTCTTTCCATCGCTCTTTGAGTGACCTTGAGCCTTCTTATGAGGCCCAATGTAAGCGATCATGTTTCAGTGCCGTACGTCAACACTGGCACCACACACTGGTCAAAGACCTTCGTCTTCAGACACTGAGGTATTTTGGAGGAGAAGATAGTTCGCAACTTCCCAAAGATAGTAAAGCACATTAAAAGAGTTAAATACACACATTCGTTCTTTTGACCCTACTGACTCTACGCCTATTCGCAAAGGTGCAGTCTTCCCCAGAGAAGATTAGGAAAGAAATTCCGAGGAGTGCTCTTTTAAAAAAATCGATGTGTGATTATTATTAGTGAGGCCATTTGGGTATTTTGTGAATTAGGGTGCTAGTTTTGTAAATAATATATACCATCATTTAATTTACACTTAGCAACCCCAAATTGTATTTAACGAATGAGCTATTCGGTGGAATGATTCAGCATACAAATAAGCTTATTGGTGGGCTATTTGTTTTATTATTTCATCCCTCTTAACTCCCGACAAAAAAGAGGGGGTGTTGTAAGTTTGACGTGTGTATCTGTCTGTGCCATCGTATAGTATCGAATGGACCGATTTCGATGCGGTTTTTTTGTATGAAAGCTGACAAAATTGAGATGGTTCTTAGTTATTTTTGATCGAAATTGGTTCAGTCGATAAAAGTATTTATTTATTTTAGAGTTATTTAGTTATTCGATCTACTTCGACACTAGAGTACCGTAGTTTTTATAACAATTACATACTAAACTAGGTTATCCTTTGAATTGTGAGTCCCTTGAGACTCATGAATAAAAATACGGATATTAATACTCATAAAGTTTAATGGGATGGAGATTACTTATCAACTTGCTGTGACCTTAAAACAATTCCTAAAATATACGATGTACGATATACAAGAAAAATATCGACAAATTTGACGATAAATTTCAATTTATCTGATGCATGTTTTACGTACAACAGTTTTATGTTTCCACATTTACGTTCATTGGACATGATTTTACTAAGGGGTCATCCATTAATCACGTGAGTCTCAAAAGGGGGGAGGGGGTTTGTAACAAATCACGAAATATTACAAGGGGGAGGGGAGGGTATAGTAAGATATGTGTATTTTAAAACAAACTTAATAATCAAGAATTCAAATTAAAACCTGAAATGAGATTATATTTATACTTGTATTAAAGATAATAGGTATTTTTAAAAAAATTACAATACTTTGTGCTGAAAAATAGACGTGATTTTAGGAGGGGAGGGGAGTGTCATTCATAATCTCACCACGTATCACCAGGGGCGAGGGGGGGGGGGTTAAAAATATGTTTAATAAAGTTAGTATATTAATTAGGTATAACGAAATTGATTATAATAAAAATATTACGACTCAAGGACTTTGAAAAATTATATCAGGGGGTGACAGGCCAAAAAGAAAAAAAAAGATGTCAAAAAACCTCCCGTGATTAATAGACGACCCCTAAAATATTTGTTGCGGTTTAAGTGAACTACGTAATTTATGTCCAAAAACGTGTAATAATTTGCAAGCTTGCCAAATTAGAATGTTTAAATTTCCGATGGCCATTTTGTGAAGAGTTATTTTCGTGTAATGAATTTTCAGCTCATATTGCTTGATTACTATTTTGGGAAATGTAGCTTAAAAGTCATAGTATAACTAAATATTTCAATAAAACTATCCCGAACTCAAATAAAAAGTGGTCACAAGCAAAATCATTTGTAAAAGTGTGTAAATGCTCCTTTCTTCTGCCTAATTCATTTTTATTTTAAACATCCAACAAAAAAGAGGTGTGTTATAAGTTTGACGTGTATTTGTATGTCTGTGTATCTGTGTGTCTGTTTGTGGTATCGTGGTTCCTAAATAAATGGAACGACTTCGAAGCGTTCGAAGCGAATGAGCTCGTGAAGCTCATGAGCACACTCCCCGAAGTACATCTTATAATAAAACACATAGGCAATCTACTTTGCGTCTATAACCTAGGCTTTAGAAATTGTTTTTAACTAGCTTTATGTCATCAATGAGCTTCCTGGCTCTGCGGCCCAATCCGTCCGGTGGTTTGAAACTCTTTACTTTATTTCTTCTAGAATTTGGCTCTGAAATGTACCAAAGTTTTCGTAAAGGAAACAATACCAAACAACTACACAAGAAGGTACCAATATAACTATAGATGCTGTATAGTACTTATGGAAGTACTTGGCCTAACAAACTGAGTAATTGAAATCTAGTGCCAACTTAAGGGCTTTTTCTCGCTTCTAGTCTTCTCGGGGCAGATTTATGGCAACGCTAGTGATGGGGCGCGGTTTCAGATATTTTAGTTTCTTATTTTATTAGTGTAATAAAAATCAGTGAAGGGATGTTGCCTTATTATTTTCTTTTTTTAAAATATTTAGAATGGGTTTGCTCTTGACTACAATCCAGCTCAAGGAAAATATGCGGTCGAGGATGTAGTGAGTTGACCCAGAAGAAGCCTATTCACTTGACCTTTAAAACTATTCTGGTTTTGAGGGTTATTAGATGCAACTTGAGTAAAGTCGTTGAATAAGTTGTCTGTCTTTTGTCCACAAAACAACAAAACCCTCGTTTTTTTTAAATTATAAGATGGGTTAACTCTTGACCTCAATCTTGACCATAAGGTCAAAGATGAGGTCGACGATGGAGCGAGTTAACCCAGAAAATGCCTATAAAGGCACTGGTACTCCCACGCACCGACGGAACACAGCAAGCTGTTTGGCGTCGGACTTCGGTAGGAGGGTCGTCGCGAACCAGACGGCCCTTTACAGAGCCTACCACACCGCATGAGACCATAGGACGACACCTCAGATTCAGAAAAAAATTAAGTGTCGTTGCCTAGGATGGATTACTAGGAGGCAGGTCTCATTTGAGTTTCCTTAGTCGCCTCTTACGACACCCACGGAAAGAGACACCACCCGGTGTTATTCTCAACCGATCACCACACGGTTAAAATCCCATTAATCCCATTATTCCATTAACTGGCTGGCACTAACTGGTCTGGAAATATTTTTTCTTTTATTCCTAGTCCAGCTTGGAAGTAACTTCTCATCTTATTCGTATTTTTAATTCCAGTGTTGTATGTCAGACATCGATTGCTTTCGGAAATTAGGTATTTCCCCGGAACCTTTTACGTATATTAGATTATTTATTGCTTTTCCATCACTAATACTGAGTGAAAACTGGTATTGAAAACCTCGTTCCTCAGTTATATTATAAGAACGTTTATTGTACACACAGGACATAAATTACAGACATAAGACAGTACATACAAAAAGGTTCCGCTTATTTCTAAAAAGAAATTTCTACCAGCAGACCTGTTGATAGGATAGAGCAAGAAGAAAGGAAGACAGACGTGTACTATAGGAGAAAAATAGATATACTGAACAAATTGAAGGCTAATTATTACTTAAATACTAAATATTACTCAAGCTAAATATATATAGAATTTTATAAACCTAGTACTAAAGATATAATAAATACATATATATATATATATATATATATATATATATATAAAAACAAATACATATATAAAAAATAAATACTATGGATGGGCAATGGAAAGGTAGTGCTCTTTTAGGCGTTTTTTGAAAATGCCTAGAGAGTTGCTGTCTCGGACATCGTGAGGAAGCGAATTCCACAGTCTCGCTGCATGCACAGTGTAAGAATAGGAGAAGAAGTCAGTATGGTGAGGAGGTATAGAAACAATAGATCTTATATGAGAACGACATGGTTGATCAATAGGTCGTGAAATATTGAAGCGTTGGCGCAGATATTCCGGAGAAGAATCACTGCGTAGGATCTGAACAGAAGGCAGAGAATATGAGTATTCCTGCGAAGTCGGATCGGGAGCCACTTGAGTTGACTTCGAAACTGCGAGATATGGTCATATTTACGTAGGCCGAAAATAAAACGAATACAGAGATTTTGAAGTCTCTCAAGCTTGTTAAGGAGCTCCTCTGTGGCGTCAAGGTAGCAACAGTCAGCGTAGTCTAAGAGGGGAAGAAGAAGAGATTGAGCCAAGGAAATTTTAGTTTTTAAGTGCAAGAAATTCTGAAGACGTTTAAGAGAATGCAACGAAAAGTGGATTTTGCGACTAACTTCACCAACTTGCGCCGACCAGGACAGATGCGAATCTATTATAAGGCCAAGGTTTTTAGCACGGTCGGTATAAGCTATTGGAGCATTGTTGTAGGTAACAGCAGGTAAGTGGTTGAAGTTTAAGGAACTGCATAGAGCTTTAGACCCTAGGATTAGGGCCTTTGACTTACTGGGATTAACCACCAAGCCAAAAGTCCTAGCCCAGTTACTAATGCGACCTAGATCAGCGTTAACTTCTGCAATCGCCTCAGAGATATCACTGACTTTGAAGTGATGATATAGCTGCAAGTCATCTGCGTAGAGATGGAATTTTGAAGAGAGAACTTTAGTGACAGAATTTATAAAAACAGAGAATAAGAGAGGAGATAGAACGCCACCCTGGGGAACCCCTGCAGTGAGATCACACCAATCCGAGGAGATTTCATCAGAGCGGACGCACTGCGAGCGCCCCCGAAGATAGGAGTCGAACCAGGCCACAGCTGACGAGGAGATACCTAAAGAACGAAGGATGGCAAGTAGAACATCAAAGTCGACAGAATTGAAGGCACTGCTGAAATCCAGCAGCACCAGTAGAGTCAGTAATTTGCCATCCATCGCACGACGTATGTCATCCGTAACGTGTAGAAGGGCTGTCACAGTACTATGGCCTGGTCGAAAACCTGATTGAAAAGAGGAAAGAAGATTGTGAGAGTATAGGTAAAGAGATAGTTGTTTGTGGACAATGTGCTCAAGAACCTTGGAAAGAAAAGGTAGGATGGAGATGGGACGAAAATCAGACAGAGATGCAGGGTCGGAAGTTTTAGGAAGAGGAATAACATGAGCTGATTTCCACATAGTGGGGAAGGAGCTTTCTGTTAGAGAATGGTTGAAGATATGAGTAAGGACGGACAGGAGTTGAGGAAGGATAAGATTGATCATACGGGAGCTTAAGTCATCATTGCCCACAGCAGTAGAAGAAATAGATTGAATGTGTTTCTGAACACAAACCTCAGACACAGGTGTAAGACAGAAAGACACACAGGAAGGAAGGGTTCCAGAGGAAATCTCTCTCAAGGTATTGGCTTTCGTAATGGAATCTAAGACGATAGGAGGGAGAGAAAAGTGTTTGTTAAGGTCATTAAGATTAATGTTGGAATTAATTTGTGTAGTTGATGACGATTTGCCAATACCCAATGAGTTTAGGAACTTCCATATATGAACAGAATCACAATTATTAATAGTGTTATGGATGTATATTCTTCAGCTGGAAAATATTTTTACTGATATTTCTGATATTATGTGATTTGCTAAAGTATTTATTAATATTAGTGATACTGTAATTATTAATTGAAAGTGTAGTTTTTGTTGTTGTTTCTTGTTAGAACTCAATATAGTTTATTAAAATATGGGGTATAAGTGTAAGGGACAGCTTAGCAAATATTTGAATGGTGAAATCTACTCGAAACTATGATAAGTTATTTTTAGTGTGCCCATGTCATTTAAATACTTTGGTGCTACATAATGTACTACGGTACCACGCCCCGTGCCACTATCAGAATGTGATATACATTGCTGGTTTTCGTGTTTTAAGTTGTAGCTATTGGTTTTTATAGCAAAATGGAATACAATCATATAAGTTATTTAATGTTAAAGCAAGAAATATGAAAAAAAGTGTGAGTCGGACTCGCGCAAGAAGGGTTCTGTACCATTACCTATAAAACCGGCCAAGTGTGAGTCGGACTCTATAAAAACCATTACGGCAAAAAAATCACGTTTGTTGTATGGGAGCCCCCTTAAATATTTAATTTATTATACTTTTTAGTATTTTTTGTTATAGCAGCAACCAAAATACATCATCTGTAAAAATTTCAACTATCTAACTAACACGGTTCATGAGATACAGCTTCGGACAGACTTATCTGTGAAAACAAGCAAAAAATCGCGTTTTTTGTATGGGAGCCCCCTTAAATATCTATTATATTCTGGTTTTTAGTATTTGTTGTTATAGGACCAATAGAAATAAATCATCTGTGAAAATTTCGACTGTTTAACTATCTATCACGGTTCATGATATACAACCTCGGACATACTTTCTATAAAAACGAGCAAAAAAATTACGTTTTTTGTATGCGTTTTTTGTATAAATATTTATTTTATTCTGGTTCTTAGTATTTGTTGAAATAGGGCACATAAAAATATTTCATCTGCGAAAATTTCAACTGCTATCACGGTTCATGAGACAGACGGACGGACGGACGGGCGGACGGACGGATAGCGGAGCCTTATTAATAGGGTCCCGGTTTTTCCCTTTGGGAACGGAACCCTAAAAACATGATTTTTTATCATATGTAACTTTTTTATTCATTTAATTTACATAGTATAACGGGGAAAATTCCACTGGAAAATCATATAGAATGATTTATGAATTTAGGATTTAAGTTTTGCTAAGCTGTCCCTTAGCTATAGTGCCTATAGTCGACAGCGAAAGTTTAATAAAACTCATGTCACACTGCCACCCGTTAACTTCCAATATCTTTTATAAAAACGCGAGAAAAATTCCCATAAAACCACTTCACTCTCTTATATTATAAGGCGCCATAAGGTTGTTTTTAGTTACGCTTTTTAACCCCTGACAGAAAAAAGGGGTGTTATAAGTTTCACGTGTGTGTCTGTGGCATCGTAGCTCCAAAACGAATGGATCGATTTCGATGCGGTTTTTTTTGTTTGAAAGCTGATGTAATCGAAAAAATTTAAAATGTTGTATCACCCTCGACTTAAGATTTCTTATAACTTTTAAACGATTGAATCGATTTTGATCAAATTTTGACCATTTTTATTACCTCAGCTTTAAAAAAAAAACCGCGTCGAATTCTGTTCAGACATGCACACAGATACACAGACATAGAGATTCATAGATACACACGTCAAACTTATACTTATAATTTTGATCAGGGATTAAAAAAATAGGCAAGACACTCCGAGGGGCAAAGAGAGTTGTTATTAAAAATCCTTTTACGAATTCTAAACTTACATACTCAGATGCAATCAACCTTGATGAGAAAATCGAATTATCAAGTTATTAAGTTCGGGTAAAAAATAACACTAAAATTAAAAATGTTGAATCACCCCCGACATTCGATTGCTTATAACTTTTAGAACAGATTTTCATGAAACATGGCTAAAAACACTCGGGATAAAATTATCTATGACACAAAAAAAAACTAAACGAGAATCGGTTCATCCGTTTGGGAGTTACGATACCACAGACAGATACACAGACAGACACTCTAAACTTATAACACTCTCTTTTTGCGTCGGGGGTTAATGATCAGTTTCATGGACATAATTACCCTCGTAAGGTTTGAGATCTAATTTCAAGTCAACTATATTATTAACGTGTTATTAAGATTTTTTTACGAGCTTCACTGTCTGCGTCCTTAAGGGATATAGCGTTAAGATAATTAAGTGGACAAGCAGTGTGTTATACCGTACCCTGCAAATCTCTTGGGTAAACCCGCAATTAACCCTTGTTTTTATGTAATAAAATACAGAGGAGTTTTTGCAGCCTTACGGGAATCAAACAAAATAAACAGACTTCAAAGGAGTGAAAATTATAGACAATATCACTTAGGTCCGTATTACATAAGTAGACTCAAGTCTTGATCTATACTTGAGTCTTATTCGATTGATATGTTTGTTTAATCATAAAATAATAGTCTTTACCTATGAAATTGCCGTTTTTCATACAATATTTTTAGAAAACTGAATTTTCCATTCCAACGTTTTTGGATTTTTCTCGGGAATGCGAAATCCAAATTTAGCAAAATTTTGTTGGAAGGTTTGGACAACATTAAGTTAATTTTCATCATACTTAATTTATTGAAAGTTGTAACTGTAACAACGGTACAGCAAAAATAAGCAATGAAACGGACAACGGATGAAACGAGCTATATTTGAGCTTCTTTTTCAGCAAATAAATCTAAAGTAAATATGTATTAATTTCACTCAATATCTACGTTATATGGCCAAGGTTTTAAATAAAAAACAATTTTAGTAATAGCTGTTCAATCAAATAAATTATCAATAAAATAAAGCTTGAGAAAGAATCGGCGATTTCATAGACCTATTATGTAGCACGTGTTTCGAAGTTTTGAATTTCTTTTTATGGAGATTCCAGATTTTTTTTGGATCGTCTATAGTCTTTGACGTGACCTATATCCCATTCCCTTGTTAGTTTAATTTAAAACACTTAGGTCCGTATTATAGAAGGAGACTCAAGTCATGTTCTATACTTAAGTACTGATCGTCTTTCTCTCACTATCAAAATGACAAAGATGACTGCTACTAAGTATAGATCAGAGTCTGAGTCGCGTTATGTAATATGGACCTTAGGCCCAATTTCACCATACTCTGTTAGTTATTTAACAGACGATTAGCAGCTAACCCGAGATTTGACAACGTCATTTTCATACTTTTTAACCGACTTCAAAAAAAGGAGGAGGTTCTCAATTCGGGTGATTTTTTTTATGTTTGTTACCTCAAAACTCCGCCATTTGTAGACCGATTTCAAAATTTTTTAATTAGTTCGGTAGCATCTACTTCCAGATTGGTCCCATACATTTTTTCACACGTCAGAAAAAACATTCCTCTCTATTTACCATATTCCGCTATGAATTCACCTATTTGCTGTTTTACCCGTAACCACTATTTACTCGTGAACATAGCTTTAAAAAAAATATTTCAGCCTTTTTGAAATATTTTATTGTTTGACGTTTTGTCTGATTAACTTCTTAATCGTGGATTAACTAACTTACAGAGTATGGTGAAATTGGACCTTAATGTGCTACGTAGTATCCACTATTCTGTTTGAAGTCAGTGCGAAGGCGGCCTATCAAACTTATTTGGCTTGGCACCGATTTCAAATAGATTACTGGGGATTGATTGTGTTAGTTAGGTTATCTTCTATCAGTTAATATAGCGCCAAAAACGTCTCCAATTCTATGCAGACAAATAACCCAAGCATTCACCAAAAACTTGGGTTGCGAGGGTTTTTCTGTATTGTGGGCGAAAGGCTGACAGCCTCTTATCACTACACACCATATTTCACCCAATAGCCCTCTGAATTTGTGTCAAACGTGGCATCAAGTGGTTTTAAAACCACTGATGCTGTGCCTACCCTGATAGGAATTATAGGTGTGAGAGTATAATAATAAATAATAAATAAACACTACACACTCATAGGCCCACACTAAGGTTTTCCCTTGTGTCGTGGGTCCCTTGGAACACACATAAAGACAAACACAAACACCCATGACCCGAGAACAAACATCTGCTTTTTGCACAAATGTTTGCCCCGACTGGGGATCGAACCCAGGACCCGCCGATCAAGAGGCAGCGTCCATACCACTCGACCAAACCGGCCGTCTAGATATGTATGTATGTTTAAGTATGTTCACCAAAAACTTTCGTCTCTGATAGATCTGTCTGTCTGTGGGATCGTAGCTTCAAAACGAATGGACCGATTTCGATGCGTTTTTTTTGTTTGAAAGCTGACGTGATCGAGATGGTTCTTAGCGGGGGTTATAATAATAATAATAATAAAATCATTTATTTTCAGGCAACTAGACCCATCGATAAAAATACCTTACAGACTAACATACGTTTATACTAATATTATAAAGAGGAAAGATTTGTATTTTTGTATGTAACGAATAGGCTCCGAAACTACTGGACCGATTTCAAAAACTCTTTCACCATTAGGATGCTACATTATCCCTGAATAATATAGGCTACATAATTTTCCCGAATTCCCACGGGAACAAAGTCCCGAGCGGGATGCTAGTATGAAATATAATTAAGCAAAATCAAAACTTGTAAATTTATTAATACTATTTCCCGTGTGTTGTGTATTTTTATTTTAGATATATCTAATTTAGTCTAGGAGACTAGACCAGACTTGAATATTGAAATGATCAATAATTTAGTTACTATTTACTACGGCTAATTTATTCATGAGCCAAAATAAAATTGACCGCCTACACAAAAGTCTCAATGAGAAATTCCAACGAAAGTAAAATGGAAAATTGACAGAAATTAATATGATAAATTGTGAAGTAGGCAGCACCACTTAAAATTGAATTTATCAAACGTCCAATCCCATTTAATCTGGTTTACTCGTTTCAGGAGATAGGTTCAAGCACCTCTTTATAAAGGTTCCACAGATTATTTAAGACCCGTGTCTCCTAACCCTTTTAATCACAGACAAAAAAGAGGAGTGTTATAAATTTGACGTGTGTATCTGTGTGTCTGTCAGTGGCAAAGCTCCAAAACGAATGAATAGATTTCAGTGCAGTTTTTTTTGTTTTAAAGCTGACGTAATAGAGATGGTTTTTAGCCATATTTAATCAAAATTGGTACAGCCATTTAAAAGTTACAAGCAATAGACAGACAAGCCAGCTATAAGCAGTTATCTATACTAATATTAAAAAGAGGAAAGATTTTATTGTTTGTTTGCATTGAATAGGCTTCGAAACTACTGAACCGATTTGAAAAATTCTTTCACCATTAGAATCCTTCATTATCTGCGATGGACATAGGTTACATGATTTTCCCGAATTCTTACGGGAATGAAGTCCCGTGCGGAAAGCTAGTAAGTTATAGCTTTACCATAAAATATCAAAACATCACAAATTAATAATAGTAATCTGGCAAAACACCACTAAAAAAATAAACTATATTAATTTGTGAAATAAACTGAATTTTGTCATTTTGTCGTTGTTTAATTTATCTCTTTCGGGAAAAGCAAAGGAACCTATGTTCATACAGCCATTTTCGAACATTGTCTAAGTTTATTTTTATTTTATGGTAAAGCCCTAACTGTCGGATGGCAGCCCTATGGTAAAATTATCTCTGTGACAGATGTCAACGATTATTCGCACATAGTGCGCAATTACCGAGAGACTATTTTAGTTTATCTATTTTACTGAATTAAAAGTAAGTATACAGTTTGGTCGAGTGGAAAAGTTGCCAGATTGTAAGCAACAGGTCGAGGGTTCGAATCTTGAGAGAATAACGGACTCTTTTTGTGTATTTTTTTTATTTCCATATTAATGCACAACGTTAATGTTCAAGTTTTCACTTCTGCCGGCACTCCCGGAGTTCAACCCGTTGTTTTTTTTTAAATATTAGAGTTAGCCCGCAAGTTTGTTAAGAAGTTTTACTGATAAGTGTTCTTACAGAACCTTTATGGGTTCCTTGGGGAAAGTAGTTCAGAGAATCACCACTTAAAGTATTACAACTAATTTAAATTCTCTTCTATTTTGTTTTTCTGTATTTTAGGCGAAAAGCTGACAACCTTGTATAACTCGCTCCATCGTCGACCTCATTTATGACCTTGGTCAAGATTGAGGTCAAAAGTTAACCCATCCATTCATCCATACGCTCACGTTTATAATCCCTAACGGGGTTGATAGAGCATCAGTGATTCTAAGGAACCACTTGATCCCACGTTTGACACAAATTGTGAGGGTAATCTGATGGAATATGAGTATAATGGTGATAGATGGTCAGCCTTTTGCCCACAATACAGCAATACCCTCGCACCCCACTTACTGGTTTCTACAGTATGCATGGGAAGAGTCGGCAGCTGGCACATTCTTAGTTTTTCTTTCACTCCTAGTCCAGCATGGAAGTTAACCCATCTCGTTATAAAAACACCTATCGGCACTAATCTCAAAGTTCAACGTTCTTATAACCCTGCTTTTTTTTATTATAAGATGGGTTAACTCTTGACCATAAAGGTCAAAGACGAGGTCGACGATGGAGCGAGTTAACCCAGAAAATGCCTATAAAGGCACTGGTACTCCCACGCACCGACGGTGCTCGTCGTATTATTAACCTCTCTTCTAACATATAACCTATAATCAAGTAAGTAAACACTAACACAATTTATTTGAAACCGTACTGAGTGGAGCCTCTTAATACGGTGGAATTATACGTTCTGTTCATTTTATAGGGTTATTCTGCGATAATAAGGAGGTTGATATGTGAATTTGCGTGTTTTGGAAAATCGACCTTCTTGTTGGAATATTGAATAGTAGCCTATTATATCATATTCTAGCTTTTTATCCGGAACTTCGTTTCCTTGGGAATTTCCCCGTCAATTTTCCAATATTTTTAATAGTTATTCTGACAAATACAATAGTTTAAGTATTCAATTTCTTTAAAAGTTATTCTGACGATCACAATCTCTGGTTAAAAATCAATCATTCTCTCACTGTCTACCCCAGAACTTGCATATAGTGAATGTTCTTTTAAGGACCAAAGCCAATGTTTTTTGAGGATGACATTAAACCAATATTGATATTACGAATGACAGGGGATATGAAACTGAAAGGTTTGGAAGAAATATAGGTAGTTGGAAATTTTTGACGTGTTTTTTTTTACCCCCAGAGGGATGTTGTAAATTTGACATGTGTATTTGTGTGTCTGTGTATCTGAATGTCTGTGTTTATGTGTGCTACACGAATAGAGCGATTTCGATGCAAGTTTTTGTGTTTGAAAGCTGACGTAATCAAGTTGGTTATTAGTTATTTTGATCAAAATTGGTTCAGCCGTTTAAAAGTTATAAGCAATCGAATGTCGGGGGTGAAACAAATTTAATGTTTTTCAGTTTCATCTGTTTAGTAGATAAAAAAGTATGACTCTTTTCCTTTTGGTTTTACATAGGCACACAGGATCCGACGATTAATATTGCACATCGATCTTTAGAAAGAGACAATCAGCTAGTTTCGGATTCGTAGAGTGTTACCTCTATCACACATTACCTAAGTACATAGATAGATATTTCGGAGAAACGGCTTTGAGAGTGGGCGATTAGTAGGTAAATCGAGTAAGTAAGTCAGATGAATTATTAACTATTTTAATAGTTCATTTTAACACACACAGTTTAATAGTCTATTATAGTAAAAGTAAGATATTCGCAACACAAGCACTAGGGACTCTGGTTATAGCGGGGACAGTTTTTGGGAGTAACGTCCGTTCACTTGTGTCGTCGTCCGAGAAGCGTCTGGACCCTCGCTCCCAGGCTCCGTCCTAGCACACCAAGCCTAGGTACTATGAAATGGCGAGTTTATAACTTTCAGCCAATCACAGGGCTTTGTGCGCTTGCTATGACGCAGCGTATTGCTGTTGGAATTCGACCTGTCTCCGACAGATATAATATTTATTTATTTGTAAAACACACTGTGATAAAATAAGATAAGCAACTATGGAAATAAGCTGCTCAGACCAAAAGTTATTTTTGGATTGATGTCTGTTAAAATTAAAAAATAAGGAAATTTGTAACTTGTTTTAAAACAGCAACCCTGAAAATGTCTTGTCGATTCTATAAAATACCCTATAGGGGGAAGACCATGCAAACATAGAGTTAGAAAAACAAATATTTTGTAATTGTAATTGGACTTATTTAAAATGTCCCATGAAATAAATCCTTTTGTGCTTTCAAAAAACTTTGAAGCGTATGAAACCTAGAGACATAGTAATCTAATACAGTGTAGCTGAAACTAGACTCATAAAATCCAAAAATAGAGTTACAGCACAGAAAGGCGATAAAATCGAGCGAATGCTTCAAAATTCAAGAGCTCCAATAAAACATGTGAATAAATCCGTCTTTTGTCTTATTTCGATTCTTATAGTTCACTAGCTTTCCACCCGTGTCTTCGTTTCGGAAAAATTATGTAGACATGTTGTGTCAGTTAACTCCTTAACTAATTTTATTCAAATTGGTCTCGCCGTTTGAGCGTGGAAAGAGTAACAAACATCCATACAACGATACATACAATCTTCCGCGTTTATAATATTAGTAAGGATAGTAGAACTAGCTTTCTGCCTGCGACTTCGTTCGGCAGAAAAATAAAGAATATACATGCCACTCGTCAGCATTTTAATTGTTTTCTTTTGCCATGTATGTACTCGACTCTTCTTTTTAATCCCCGACAAAAAAGAGGGATGTATGTATAGTGTATCTGTATGTCTATGTATCTATCTGTGGCATCGTATCTCCTTAACGAATGAACCAATTTTATTGTTTGAAAATTGACGTAATCGACATGGTTCTTAGCTATATTTGATCTAAATTGGTTCAGCCGTTTACTAGTTATAAGCAATCGAATATAGGGGGTGATATATATATATATATACATATATATAATATATATATATATATATATATTTATTATGAGTAAGGTTAACTCTTGACCTCAGTCTTGACCAAGGTCATAGATGAGGTCGTCGATGGAGCGAGTTAACCCAGAAAAAGCCAATTAAGGCAAAATTTATTTTATGTTGTTTTATTTTACTTGCCTATTGTTTGAAGCTGAGCTAACATAAATATTTGTGTGTGAAATTTTCATCGCATCCCACTCACTCGCTTCTACAAAGAGATGGCAGCTGGCACATTCAATTTTTATATCACTCATTCCAGCGAGGAAGTAATATAAAAATCCAATATCCAATAATAGTTAATAATCCAATTGAGATATTATTCGTACGAACCACTCAGGATTTGATCTATTGCGTAGTTTCGCAATAAAACACAAGTCCCTGTAACTAGCACACTAATACAGATTACTTTTATGTTTTCTATTTCTTCTATAGTGTCGCAGAGCAGCGAAATCAGTTGTTTCAATTAAACATACATACCTAGAATACCTACATACATACGCTCACGCTTATAGTCCGGTTTCATATAGGCATTTTCTGGGTTAACCCATCTTATAATGAAAAAAATAATAGTAAACAGTCTCTCTGATTTTCCAGAAGTGTTTTTCAAGATGTTGTGTTCTCGTAATGTTGTTGTAACAGTTTGTCTCCGAAAAATAAAAATATTGTTACACTGTGTACAACCATTCTTCGTATTTTCTTGTTTTCCCCAAGACAACACCCAAAAAACAATAGCCGGAGGTACCTTGGTGAATTAAATGATTCCATTAGAAGCATAAAGGGAAAAACAGCCAAGATTTTGATTGACATTAGATTGAAGACATTTGAGGTTTCATTTGGGGCTTTGATCCTTAAGCAGGAGCTCTAGCACGATAACGACAAACTCGTGCTCGGCTCACGCTGAAACTTCACTTTGATTGCGCGAGGGTCCCGCGCAAAGGCTTGCTTGCCCTATGGCGTTGTCAATGTTGACATTTCGACATAGGACCGCGTTGTTGTCGCGGCGCTGTCATTATCGTACTCGGCCTGCAGGTAAATAAAAATAAACAAATTAATCATTTTGGACTTTCATAAGGCCTAAAGCAAAAAAAATTGGTGCAACGAGAAAAAATCCAAAGTCATTTGATGTGTATTAACTTTTAAACTGCTAAAAATCGCGGAACGTACATGGGGGTGATCTAAATGCCCCCTGGCACGGGGTACAAATTTTTCTTTAGAACGTCGCTTGCTGGGCCTGTTTACTTTCGTTAAATGTCACAAAGGTTATACATATACGAATTTGAGAACAAGTGTAACTTCTTCACAGAGGAACTGGCACAAAGTTTGCCAAATCTCTAACGTCCAAATCAAAGCACTACCCAGACAAAGAGACCAGCTAAATCATCTCGTCTGAAAGCAACCATAGGGCGATTCTACAAATTAGACGCACCTTTTGTTTCACAAGATAATGGCCAAAACACAAAGCCTAAAACGACACCCTAATGGCAATGTCATTTAATCACTTACAATGATCGCGATCACAACAATTCTGGTAATGATCATGGCAATAATAAAGGTAATTTGCATTAATTAACGGAGCGACAGGTTGCAACTTTTGATGCTGATTTTCTTGTTTGCAGTTGTATAATTAACACAATTGTCCTGGCTGTAATTTTTGAATATGTTTGATATAAACACACATCTACACTCACGCCTTATATCCCTGTTGGGGTAGGCAGGGCATCATGTGGTCCTTAAAACTACTTGACGCAATCTTTAACATACATTGTGTACTTTTGTGTACTTTTCCCTTTCCTTCAAAGTCAAAGTCATTTATTTCATAGATCATTCAGAATGTTACTTAAAATAAGTTGGACGGCCGGTTTGGTCGAGTGGTAGCGGCGCTGCTTCTTGATCGGCGGGTCCTGGGTTCGATTCCCAGCCGGGGCAAATATTTGTGTAAAAAGCAGATGTTTGTTCTCGGATGTTACGAGGGACCCACGGCACAAGGGGAAACCTTAGTGGGCCTTTGAGTGTGTGGCGTTTATTATTATTTATTTTTTATAAGTAAAATAAGTCCAAATAGTGAATCACATTACCTTTTATAACTTTGCGCCTTTTGCAAAGGTGCAGTCTTCCTCAGAGAAGAATAGGCAAGAAACTCCGAGGGTCGCTCTTTCAAACTCAATCATATAGATTTCCTTATTTCTAATTTTAATTGACTTAATCTGAATAACTCTGGAGCTGAGCAATTTATTCCCATCGTTGCTTGTCTAACAGATAATCAGAAATACTATAATTTTTTTTTACCCTTTTTACAAATTTTCTTAATCCTTACTATCCTTACTTATATTATAAAATACTAGCATTCCGCCCGGGACTTCGTTCCCGTGGGAATTCGGGAAAATTATATAGTCTATGTCCATCGGGAATAATGTAGTTTTGTAATGGTGAAAGAATTTTTCAAATCAGTCCAGTAGTTTCGGAGCCTATTCAATGCAAGCAAACAAACAATCAAATATTTTCTCTTTATAATATGTATATAGATTTAGGAGATAGAAGATGATGTATGTTTGTTTGTTACACTCTCACGCCTAAACTACTTAATCGATTTTGATGAAATTTGGTACAGAGATAGATTAGACATTGAGGAATGCTTGAGGCTACATTTTATCCCACAGCTGGGTACGATATAGCCTGTAGTCTACGCGGGTGGAGTCAAGGGCGGAAAGCTAGTAATTCTATAATAACCCTTGTGTAAGACACTCGTATTTTCAGGTTTACTTCTCCCCTTCAGTAAAACTCCAAAGAGTTTTAAGCTGCACTTTGTCCGTAAAACATTGTCACCATAATATTTCCGGTGCTTTCCATTTACTTGGCATTTTCGGGACAGCCTTGACACCAAATTTTACTAAGTACTTCCCTTGATGTTTTGTTCCGTTTTTATGATTGGATAATTTTTTTACCCCTGACAAAAAAGAGGGGTTTTATAAGTGTGTATCTGTGAATCTGTATGTCTGTCTATCTGTGTGTCTGTATGTAGAATCGTAGCTCCTAAACGATTGGATCAATTTTTCCAGTTAAAAAAAACCTTTCCGAAGCACAGACCCATAAACTTTTCATGCTGCTTTAAAAAAACAACCTTGACACATCTCCATAAAAACTAAAAAGGAAGAAAATTCCACCGGAGAATATAACGAGATAACTTGAGCTTTTATTAATTATTTACTTATGAAAAACGGGGGCATTTCGTTTAAGGAAAACTGGGGAAGTGGGTTACGGAATACGTTGGTAGGGGTCCGTATAGATATAACTGTAGATAAAGCATTTTAATTCCGAGGGCGGCTATTCCCCTACCCAATAGCGTCTCTATGGCAATGTAATTATATAATTATTTTTATTTCATTTATGTATTTTTACCAGCCCATATACGTCCCCACCGAAGGGCACAGGCCTCCCTTCGAAACACGAAGGGGATTCAGGCCATTGTCCACCACGCTTGCCCAATGCGGGTTGGTGGACCGCTCGTCTTTCGAAAATTTTCTTGGACGTGCGGGTTTCATCACGATGTTTTCCTTCACCGTTGAGCAAATGATAATAATTAGAAATCCGTACATAAATCCGAAATGATGAATTTAGTGGTACAGACCCGCACCAGGATTTGAACCCGCGACCTTCGGATTACAAGTCTGGCTCATTACCAACTAGGCTATCACCGCTATATGTATGTTAATTTAATTTTAATCTGTATGAAATGTCATGAATGTTTAACTTGCTGTACGTTTTAGTCCATTAATGAATCATTTTATTGAATAAAACAAATAAATAAACAACGCCCTGGTGACCACTTCATCCATCCAGGGGGTAAATTCAGAACTACCTAAACCTAAAATTAATTCAACTTAATTCGTCATCTAGATTCTAGGCAGCACCAATAGTTGCTCCTTTTATTTTATTTTCAAGTTATGACTCAGCTTAAGGATCCCTAATAAAATGTTTACGTTTATGGTTAAAAGTAAAAATAATGCGTTAAAATAATTTTATTGAATGGTCGGATTAACTGTACTTAAAAGCCTTATTTTTAGAGGATTACATTTTAATCCTTGAAGAACCGGTTCCTTGTTAATATTTTTAATCGACTTCAAAAAAAGAGGAGGTTCTATGTTCGACTGTATGTATTTAAAAAAATGTATATTTACCAATTTCTCCGCCAATCATAGACCGATTTACAAAATTCTTTTTTTGTTCGAAAGAGTATACTCCAGAAATGGTCCCATAGAAATTTTATCGAAAATGAGTAAATTCTACTAAGGGCCGTATTACAGAACACGACTCAGACTCTGATCTATACTTAAGTAGCAGTCGTCTTTGTCATTTTGTCATAGTGAGAGAAAGAGACAATCCACACTTAAGTGTGCTATTTTTTGTTTTTTTGTTCCTTATTTCCTTGTTTGTTGTATTGTAAAACTCTATCGTTGCTTTTGTGTTTGTCTCTTTCTGTACTAAATCTTGTAAGTGTGTTCTGTGATGGAAATAAATGTCTTATCTTATCTTATCTTAACTTAAGTATAAATCAAGACTTGAGTCTTTTTTTTTATTATAAGAAGGGTTAACTCTTGACCTCAATCTTGACCAAGGTCATAGATGAGGTCGACGATAGAGCGAGTTAACCAAGAAAATGCCTATAAGGCACTGGTATTCCTACGCACCGACGGAATACAGCAAGCTGTTTGGCGTCGGACTTCGGTAGGAGGGTGGTCGCGAACCAGACGGCCCTTCACTAAGCCTACGTACCACACCGCATGAGACCATAGGACGACACCTCAGATTCAGAAAAAAAAGAAGTGTCGTTGCCTAGGATGGATTACTAGGAGGCAGGTCTTATTTGTGTTACCTTAGTCGCCTCTTACGACACCCACGGAAAGAGATGGGGTGGTGTTATTCACCACACGGCGTCTCCTTCTGTAATACGGGCCTAACATGTTATGACCCCAGCAGCTAAGTACGATGATGATAGCGCGCGTAATGCACCGTGGTTCTATGTCAAAATGTCAATATTGATAACGCCAGAGGGCGAGTTAGCCTTTGCGCGGGGCCCTCGCGTAATCAAAGTAAAGTTTCACCATCACCCGAGTGGCGTGCCGCGCGATTTTGTCGCCATCATGCTCGAGCTGCAGTAAGGGTTCAATATAATCGTAATTAACTTTTAATTATTCTTTTGTTACAGAGTAAGTATCGGCCATCAACGCCTGTCATCTACACACGAAAACAAGAAAGAGTGAGTTACCCTTAACAAAACAAAAACTGAACGACTCCAACACTTCTATTTGTCTGCCAGTCCATCATTTGGAAAAAAAGAGAAAAAACTACACAATCCTTCAAAGTGGAATTCGAATTTCACTCCCTCTGGCAGGAATCACAGATAAGAGGCTGTTGACACTGTTAAATATAAAACATTATAAGTAGTCACAATGTCTCGCTGCACGCGGAGTCATAAAACATGATTTGCATAGTGTTTTGCTTGCGTCGAGCACGTGCTATCGATAGAACGAAAAACATAGTGAGTAGGT